>JAFLJL010015367.1:0-45000 GCA_018398815.1 Conus ventricosus
CACACACACACGCACGCACCACACACACACACACACACACACACACACACACACACACACACACACACACACACACACACACACCACCCACCACCACCACCACCGCCGCCACCACCACCACCACCATTCCCAACACCATCCCCCCAGGGGCCGGCCTTTCTCGTGGCGGGGGTTTTTCTTAAAAAAAACCTGTCCCCACCCCTTTTTTTGCTTTCCAAATGTTCTGCTCCCTGTCTTTTGCTATCCTTTTCACCCATAAGTTCCCAATCTCGCGCTTATGTCGTCTTGTTTTTTCCCTTTCCCCGGTTCTTCATTGTTCTTCACTATTTTTTCCAGTTTTCCCTTTTTCAATGTTTTTTTTTCTGAGCCCTATGGGAGTGGGGGGCCTAAGCACTCGAAATTTAAAGGTGCTGACAGGGCCGAGGATATGGCTCTGCGTTGTGAGTCGTTTAACAGCAGTCCTTTTGGTTTTGGGGGACGGTATCGGGCGAGGGGCCCCCTTGATTCATCCTCAAGTCTCGTGGGGCCCATCCTTGCCCTTTTCCCTAGCACGGCATCCCTGGGGTGACTGTAAATTTTTCTCCCCATTGAGCCTCGCCCTTGACAATCAAAGTATTCCAAACGACAAGAAAAGGATTAGATTAGATAAGAGAAAAGGAATGGCAAAAAAAAGGGTTCCCAAAAACACTGGCCAAGTTCCTTTAGGGGAAGAAAAATCCAAAAGAACCCTTGCAGGATTTTCCATTCGATTTGTAAGTGGTTTGGGGTGTTTATCCACAGGTTTAAAAAATGATAAACATAAGATTGGTGTTACCTTGTTAACTGTGCTAGGGAAAACGGCGTCACGATTGTGTGAAAAGAGATGGTTCTAAAACTTATCAGATCACAGTTAAGGTTTCTATTCCCCCATTCTCACTACCGAAAGGGGTTTTTGATGTGGCTTGGCTGGAGTTGCTGAACAGAAATACGGCTGGAGGGAAAGTCAGGGTGTTTTACGGCCCATAGAGGAAAATATCTAAGGAAAAGACTTGATTGAAAACAAACCCGTTTTCTTGATTTCGCTATGCTTTCCCCCCCAATTTTATCAAAGGGGTTATGTCCGAGTGAAATTGGGCCTTTTGTACCTCTCCTTGCGGTGTTTCAAGTTAAACGTTTGGGCATTCCAGTCGGCTTTTGGGGTCGGGAGATCGCCGTGATTGTGGTCAAAAAAAGAAGCATGATGGGTTTGTAAATTTTGTGTATACTTGTCAACTGAAAGGGTGTCTTAGCAAATTCAAAAGTTGCCCGTGGGAAAAAAGGGAAATGGGATTCAAAGTAAAGTTTGAGGGGAAAATGTTCCTTTCCTGAGGTAAGGTTTTAGTGGAGCCGGACCCCTTCGGGTGGTACTTATCCCCAGAAGGGGGGTTAGATTTAAAAACCCACTAAGGTGTGATTGGGAGCAGCTCCTTCACTGCTTGAGAAGAAATTGAAAAATTTTTGTCATGGGTTTTTTGGATCGGCTCACCAAATTTGAAAAATCAGTTGGGGTTTTGTCTCGAAATACAATGTTTTCCGTCCCAGCAATGTACAAAAGCCGTCCCTGTGGTGGGGAAAAAGTGTTTCATTTTTTAAAGTGGGGGTCAGAGGTCAGGGGTGAAGGTGGGGAAAGAAAGAAGCCCCCCTCGCTCAAGACCAAAAACAGCAGTACGAGACAGGCACGCAGTGAGGAGCGTTTTTTCGGCCCCCAAAACCCTGGGGGAAATCTCGAAGCAGGTTTTTGGGAGCAGGTTTCAGTCCAGAAGAGCAAATTCCAAAATGGTAAAAGCAACTTAAATTTATCAGGGCTGGCTTCTGATTTGTCTTGAAGAATTTTTTTTAGTTTTTGGTGGAAATTAAATTTTCGGGGAAAAAGGGGTTTTAAGTATCTTTTAACAACCCTACTGGACATATCTTGGAACATAAGGGGGGTTTTTAAAGCAAATTGTCGAGCCCTTGAGCTATTATGACGATATAGATCTTGGGGTAATTGCTCTTCAAAAAACCCCTTTTTAATGAAGTAAAAAGCATGGTTTCCCTGGTTTTCCTGTTTACTCAAGCAGTTCTGCAGATTTTCAGGGAGAGGGGTTTCTCTTTACTTTCAAAATTTGGGTACTACTACAAAAATTCCATTTAGAGGTTTGGGAGGAGTGGCGCTCGTACTCTTTTTAAACAAGGTTGTTCGTATGTTGTCTGATTTTTCCCATCTTTGTGATTTCGAAAGTCATTTGGGAGGGTTTTAAATTTCTCGCCCCCTAGCCATTTCTTTTTTTTGGGTGATTAAAGGGTCATTTCCACAGGGGGGAAGTAACCGCACAAATTTAAAGGGGGAAAGTTCTTGAAGTTTTTTTTGGGATATGTTCCGCTTTGAATTGGGGGCTCCCCGCCCCTTTTGTTCTTTTGGGTTTTTTGCTCATTTGGGCTTGTATTTGTGACCCTTCCTTATTTTTGGATTGAATGGCGGTTATACGGACAAAAGCGGGGTGATCATTTTCCGGTTTTTTTTTTTTTTAGAAGAAATGCAGGGTCCCCCGGAACATGGAAGCTTCGCTCGCAGATTGGAGCCTTTATCAGCAAAAAAATTTTTTTAAGTAGATGCTATGAACGTTGAGAGTTATGATGATCCTGTTTTACAGTTCATAAGTGATAGTGAGGTGCTAAGGAGCTTTCCAAGTCTGTGATAAAAAAAATGATTTTTAAGACCCCATGTATGTAAAGAGTGAAAATTTTAAAGGGGTAAGAGAAAAAGGGTCAAAGTTTTTTTTGCTAAGTTTCCCTTGGGGGGGAACAAAGGTTAAACATCAGGGTTGGGGCTAAGTGTGGGAATATTTTAAAATAAGAAAAAGAATTTGGGAAAAACTTTTGTTCAAATCTGCCCCTTTAAGTTAATTAGGAAAATTTTGGGGAAAATAATCCGTAAGTTTAAAGGGAAAAATTTCGGTGTCAGTTTTAAAATTTTTGCAAGTAAAGGATCGATTTTCTTTTTAAAAAAGGAGGTTGAAACTTGCTAGCTGTCTTTTCATCAAATCGTCGTATTTATTGAAAGGGAATTCCCAGCGTTAAAAAGATCGCAAGTAAAAATCTTTTTCCCTTCGACCCAGATTTTGAGGTTAAAACTGCGTTTTCGATGGTGATTTTTAAGGAGCCTTTTTGAAACCCAAACAACTCAGCCCCTGGCCCCAGAGACATTTTTTATCAATTTTTTCAACTTTGCCAGGGGGTTTTAAAAGTGTTTTTGTTTTTTTAAAACCTGGGTGAAATTGCATGGGGGAGGACTGGCCGCCAAACCACTAAAGCTTGTTACAATCTCTTATATATCAGCTTTCGCACATCAAACCACTAGTAAGTCTATAATTTAATACATGATATAGAAAAGAACTCAATGCATTTTAGAATCAAACAAAATAAAACATTCTCTTTTTCCCTTGAACTTCCAAAATCTTTATCTAAAACATCATTAACAAACCCGGGGAAATAAACAGATTTTACTTTACCTGGCAGGTGATCTAACTTTCCCGAATACTGTTTTTTCTTTTTTTTTCTTTTTCTTTTCCTGTCATTTTCACAAACGACACAACTCCCGGGCACTGGTGTTGGTTGAGGGGCCCCCTGGTCAGGTGAGTTTTGGGCGTTGGCTGTGGTTCTGTTGGCAAGTGACGTCAGGTTGAGGTCGCCCCCCGGTTGGGTAGAACAGTGATAAAAACATGATTGTTTTCCTTTCTTTTTCCGCTTTAAAACGCTTGCACTTTTCCCTCTCTCTCTTTGTCTGTCTTATCAAATGGACTGGTTGTTTTGTTTTGGTGTGGAGGGGTAAGGGGTTGTGCAGGTGAAGACAGGCAGATGGTGGGGGAGGCGGGAACGGGGGACGCAGCCAGTAAGAAGAGGTGGACAAGAAAGGTTTTTTCCTTTTTTTGCCTTCCATCCCATCGCCTCGGGAACATGATCCTTTCTACACACGCGCCCAAATTATTACACCGACCGGACCGCAAACCCGCGTTAGGGGCCCCAACACGAACGGGCCCTCGGGGGCCCGGAACCAACAGAATTTTGTGTTTTCATGGCCTTCCGGTTGTCGGGTCGCTGTCCGTTCAAACTATAAAACCATTTTACTATCTGAAAACCTAAAACAAAAGGAAAAAAAATGCGTAAGTACATTTGACAATTTTTTTCCTGTAAAAATCATTGCTGATTAATTCCCGGTGAAAAAATTTTAACAAGTTTACTCTATTTTTTTTTATTTCGATGAAAAACCCCCAAACCGTAAATTTAATTTTGTAATGAAAAAAGCTGGCCTCGCTTTTTCATCATATAAACTTCATTTTCCGAGACAGTGTCAAAGTGGGATTTCTGTTTTTAAAAAATTCTGAAAACAAGCTGATTTTCACTTCGTCGGGCCGTCGGCGCAAAATTTTCAACTGAAAAATTTCTCTGTTGAAAGGTTGTTAATAAAAATTTTCACACATTTTAGTTGATTCATAACAAAAATTGGAGTCATTAGAAAAACGATGGGGTCCGATTTATGAAAGGACAATTGATAAAAAACTCCGAAGTAAAAAAGAAGGGACTCCTAAAGGGCCGCCTGTCAGTCTTTGAAGTCCAAGTTTTTGTCAGAAAAGATCTAGGTGCGATATACGAAATAAAAGCTTATGGACTTTTTTTTAACTGCTCTTCAGTCTTCGGTTTTCTTTTTTTGTAAAATCAAAATTTTTTAATATTTTTTCCCCCCATAAAAAGGGGCCCCAAAGATTGCTCGGGGAATACCATTTTAGAGAAAATAGGGTTTAAACCCAGAGGTTGTAATGTAAAATACATTAATTTTTGTGACTTAGCGCGTAAAAAACCTAGGGGTTTCTGGGGTATTTTGATTTAAAGAATTTACACAATAAAAAAAAAGGAATTCCCCCAAGGGGAGGAAAGGGGAAAGATAACTCTCGAACAAAACTTTTTCATCCACAAAGGTAACCGTTAAAGTATAACCCTGTTAGCCCCCGGGCTAATGTTTTGATGGGTGGGGGGTGGGGGGTGAGGTGAAAAAGGGCAGTGGTGAGGAGTGCGGGGAACCCCAAGGGGACAGCACCCAGTAAAAAGACCAGGGGAAACAAAAGCAGATTTTTTCCCTTTTTTTATTGCCTTCCAGAGTCGCTAAAACGGGAACCTGATCCATTCCACCACCCGGGATTATAAAAACCCCCCGGAAAAAAGGCCAGGATACGGTTTCCCAGACACGAACCGGGGCCTCCCCGCAAACCCAACAGAATTTTGTGTTTTCTATGGACTTCCGTGTTGTCTGGCTCGCTGCGTTCAAACTATCAACAATTTTACTATCGTGAAAACCCAAAAAAAGGATAAAAATGCAGTAAGTACTTTGACAATTTTGTTCCTGTACTAATCATTGTGTTAAATGCCCCGGGAGCCACTTTTAACAAGTTTACTAAATTTTTTTCCTTTATTTCGTGAAAAATACAAACGCTAAAAAATTTTTGTAATAATAAAAGCTGGACTCGCTTTTTCAACATATAAATTTCTTTTTCCCGAGACGTGTCTAAGTGGAGTTTCTGTTTTAAAAAATTTTACAGAAAACACGCTGACTTTTCATTGTCGGGCGTCGGCGCAAATTTTCAACTAAAAAACCTGTTGAAAAACGGTTTTTAAATAATAAATTCTACACATTTTAGTTTTATTCAAAACAAAAATGGGTAAGAAAATTTTCGATGGGGAAGCCCGAATTTATGAAACGCAATTCAGATCAAAACTCCGAAGTAAACAAGAAGGCGACTCGCTAAAGGGCCCGGGCGGTATTTTTTCGTTAGTCCAGTTTCAAAAAAGATATGGGCATGCGATAACGAAATGAAGCTTTGGACTTTATTTTTAACTGCATCTTCGTTCTTCGGTTTTCCTTTATTTTTGTAAAATAAAAGAATTATTAAATATTCTTTTCGCAGAAAATTAAAAAGGGGCGCCGATTGTTGGGACAAAACCCCAGTTAGAGAAAATATGGGTTCTACCCATAGGGTTTTGTAATGAATCAAACTTTAATTTTTGTGACTTCACGACGAATAAAACTATGTGGGTTCTGGGGTATTCATATTTAAAAAAATTTTACATAAAAAAAGGAGTTTTGCCCAAGGGAGGTAAGGGGAAGATAACTCTCGAACAAAATTTTCACCACGAAAGGCCCCCGATTAAATTAATCCCCTGTTAGACCCGGCTACACCCCCCTCTCTGTTAAACAGGCCCCTCGCGGACAAAATGAATGAAAATAACAAGAGTTATCGGAGGAGTGAAAAAATCAATCAATGAAAAAAAAATAGCATACTAAAGTCTTTGGGGGCATGGTACCCCAATCAAACCATTTTACTCAAGGATCAAAACATAAAAAACGTCAAAAAAATTTTGTTTCCTCTCATTTTTTGACCCAAATTTACTCTGCTACCAACAAGGGTTTTGTTTTTTTTAAACAAGGTCCCTGAAAGTCGGCAGATCACCTGATGATGGACATGTATTTTAACAAAATTCCAAAAAGTAAATACAAAATGACAAAAAGGGATTCCTTTCGAACAAAAACCGGCTTTGGGTACAAAAGTGCTAAATGGCTTGATACTTAAAACAAAATTCCAGGAGGTCAGAAAAAATCATTAGGAAAAATGTTTAAAAAACCCCAAACATGGTTAGGTACAAGTGACATAAGGATTATCTTTTTGAATAAAATTTCCCAAAAAGTCGGATCCCAAAATGATTTGAAGAATTTTTTGTTCTTAACAAAATTAAAAAAAGCCCGATGCCGAAATAAAGGGAAAAAAATTATGAAATCCAAATAGGTCCCCTCCCAGTGTGGATGTTTTTAAAAAAAATTCCCAAAGATGTCGGGTAAAAATGACTTTGAAGGAAATTTTTATTTTAAACATTCAAGAAGGTCAGGTCAATATACCTGGGGTTTTATAAAAACTCAAAACAGGGGTGCCCAACGTGACAAAAAGGGAAATGCTTTTGAACAAAATCCTAAAGTCAAAATTAGCAGTAAAAGTAAAAAAAAAAAAGGATTTATCAAAATCAAAACATGGGTCCAACGTGACAATAATGGATTTTGCTATTTGAACAAAATCCAGGAAGTCAGACATAACAGAAAAAAAGGGGAAAAAAAGGATTTGTTAAAAA
Organism: Conus ventricosus; assembly: GCA_018398815.1. Taxonomy (NCBI): domain Eukaryota; kingdom Metazoa; phylum Mollusca; class Gastropoda; order Neogastropoda; family Conidae; genus Conus; species Conus ventricosus. Next base: position 7,171 of record JAFLJL010015367.1, read on the forward strand.
AACCCCTTTTGGTTAAGCCCCAGGTTATGTTTCGGACGGTTTTGATTTGGGGGCAAAATTCAGCAAAAGTCATTCAACTTAAATCCTTTTTATGATTTTTGGGGGTAAAAGGGGGTTCCCATCATTATAAAAATGAAACAAATTATGGTGGCTAAACAAACCCCATGACACTTGTGAAAACACATAAGAACCAAATGACACTGCGGCAAACACCCGCAACACTCTCTAACGGTGCGCGCGCAACACGGATACAACTCATAACTGCCAGATGCCGACCAAGTCGTTCCCATAAGCAACACACCCAACACAATACACAGCGCACAGATACCTGCACCAACGCAAGACGCGAATGACAGCTGGGCTGGCTGGTCGAAACATCATTGTCCAGGGGAACATGATTGTACTAACCAAGTACATTGAAGCGGTTAAAGTTCTTTCTGTTCAAAGAAAGGAACTGAATCACCTCGCTGCCGCTCGAATCGAGAGACTCACCCCTGCCTTCGCTTCACATCACAGACACTGCACACAGACTTCGGACGACCACCAGCAGGCTGCACGTTAGCGTGTAGCCATCATACACGTCCCCTGAAGATCATTCCATAGGTCTGATCTTTGCGCCGGGAGTGCGGCGCGCGGTAGACAAAGTACCTATGTACATTCGCATCCTTTGTACGAACTGCCCTTTCTCTATACACTTCTTAACTTGGGACCCTTCACACACCTGACGGAGACGGTGCCGACCACATACTGCACACACACGTGACACCAGAACACACAGGACTTCGCCAAAAAGCAAACAAAACCGAGGCACATACGCCTGCACAACCAAGTACACCATCGCTCCTCAAACCAGAACCCATACACACTCACATCCCACACATGACACTCTCACCAAGACACACACTCCACGCACCCACCACCAACCGCCGGCCACCTCACCCAAACCCAACCATCGTGCCCATTTGGCGCCGGCCCTTCTGTGGACTGCGGGTGTTTCGTAAACCAACCTGATGACACGCTCTTTTCCTTGTTCTTTGGTAAGTATGGCCAGGACTTCCAGGGGTCTGGGTGCATAATCGCTTTTGACGCATAAGTCTCACCACCTCATGGTGCACCTCAGGTCGTCGATGTTCTTCCTTCCGTGTTCTGTCATCTGTTCTTTATCCTATTTGGGACCAGCTACTTTCAATGCTTCCCTTTTTCCGAGACCTAAACGGAGGGTCCTCATGACGTCACCGCAATCTAAGGTCCTTGACATGGGCGACGAGGTGTAGTCTCTGCGTTAGTGTTGTCGCACAAGTTTTGGTTATTGTGGACGGTTCTGCCTGCAGGGAGCCTTTGGGCTCCATGTCCTTCGTAGGGCATGATAGTCGTTTCTCTGCAACGGAGGGATTTTAAAGGGTGAGGGTCAAATCTGCATCTTGGCCTGGCCCTATGAGGGATCAAGTCATTCAAAAGGACTGCGAGAATGAGATTCCGATGCAATGAAGGGGGATGCGAGAAGTGGAAACGGGAAAAAGGGTATCCTAAAGCACTGCCAAGGGGGCTTCCTTATAGTGAAGAAAAGTGATCCATTGTGAACCATTCTAGGTAGTGCTCCATTCGCCATGGCAAGTGGATGATGAGGGGTGTTTCATTCCCGGATTCTCAAAGGGATTAAATCGCCTTAAGATACTGGTAGTTACCTTGTTACTTCTCGGCGGCGAGTCGCGATTGCTGGCCTGAAAACGAGTCTTTTCTCAAGATGACGAGCCAGTTGGTTCTTTTTCCAACCGAAATCGCAACGACTCGGAAGGGTTTTAGATTGTGGCTTGGTGGAGTTGGTCAATCATAAATTTTACGTCGTGAGATGGCAAGTCATTTCCACAGGCCCATAGGGGTGCATTCTAAGGTTCAATGAACTGGGATTGAAACCAAAAGCTTCTCATTGTCTTTCGGCTTCTGCCATCTCCCCCGGTTCGATGACCCTCAGGGTTTATGTCCGGGTTGGAAATTACGCCTTGTACCACTTGTTGCCTTTTCAAGTGTCAACCTCTGGGGCGGTAAAACTTCGAGCTTCCTGGGAGGTCTTGAATCACGCCGTAGTGGCAGAAGAAGAAATGATGGGTGGTTGCACAGTTCTGGAATAGCTGCGTGTGAACCACTCAAAGGTGTATCAAGAGCAAATTTGAAAAGTTGGTTCCAGGTGGAAATAGGAATGCGAGAGGTTCAGAAGGGTAAAGATTGGGGAAAGGACAAAGTTCCTATCCTGAGGCTAGAGGGATGAGGCCACGTCTTGGGTGGTACTTTAAATCAACCAGAGGTTGGTTTTTTTTTACGAACCAGTCCTTTTCTGGTTGGGGATGATCCTGGGTGCCCCAGCTCCTTCATTTTGGATGGTGAGAAGGAATTCGGCAGATGTGGTGCATGGTTCGTCTTCGGCTTCAGGCTATGGAAAACCCATCAGTTGAAGATCTTTGTTTTCAGAATTCCCTTCTTGACAGTCCAGCAGACTTTAGGTGGCAACGGATTTACAGGGGACTTGGCTGGGGGAGGGAAGATTGTTTCTTTTAAAATGCTGGGATCAAGGTCAGTGTGTGAAGGTAACATGTGCGGTCCCTCTTCCGCTCCAGACCAATAGAGCGTACGAGAAAGCTCGCAGTGAGGTTGGTCCTTTTCGACTTCATGCTAACCCATGGGGGAAAATCACAATAGGCATGGGGAGGTTTGGTGACAGGGGCAGGTCCGGGGTAAAGGGGGCATTCTACTCGTACACATTAGACAGTTATCAGAGGCTATCGGGCTTCTGCTTTTTGCCCTTGAAGAACGTTTTTGTTCTTTGGGGACATTGAAGTTTGAGGGAAGAGGGATGAGGGGATATGCTTTAACAACCATAAAACATGGGACTTTGCTCTTGCGAAATAAGGGTGTGTTAAAGCAAATGAGGCGAGGCTTGAGCTACCATTGACACGAGTATAGAGCCGAATAGGGTCCTTTCAGGCCCCTTTTACTGCAACGAAAGTTGACATGAATTCCTGGTTCTCGGGTTCACTCAAGCCCCAGTCTCGATTTTTCACGCGGAGGAGGGGGGGTTTCCATTGACATTTCATTAATTCGGTGCTACTACCGCTGTCCCAATTCGGGACGGGGTTGGAAGTTCAGTGGCCCAGCTCGTTCTCGGTTGAACAGGTTGGTACGATCTGTTGGCTTGTATTTATGCCCATTTTCTGCCTTCGAAGGGGCCCAGTTGGATGGCTACACTCAGCTTGGCCCATTCTTTATGCTGGGTGACTTTGAATGGGCGGTTTCATCTCCGTGGGGGTGCGACCGCACAAACTGTTGCAAGCCCCTAAAGTTCTTGAAATGTTCACTGTGGCGGATCATGGGTCTCTAGTCTAAGGGATTCAGGTTCACGACCTTTGTTTCCTTTCGGTTGTTTGTCTCCTGGACTCCACTTGGACCCTCCTTGTTTGGGACTTAGAATGGCTGGGTTTTCATCTCGGAAACCGCTTAGGTCTCTTTACGGTTTGATTTGCACAAGCTGCAGGAAAGTCCCCCGGGAACAGGTGAAGGGTTTGGGCTGTGCAGTTGGTCTTTATCAGAACCAGTACGCTTTTAATAGACTGCTATGAATTTGGGGTTGCAGAGTTAGGGGATGGATCCTTTTGTTACCAGTTCTCCAGGATGGCAAAGATTTTGCAGGGAGCTATTCCCTGTCTCGTGATAAACAAATGTGTTAGACCCCAAGGGTCAGGAGCAAAGAGTGAAAATCTTGATAGGTTAAGCTAGAAAGGGGGCTTCAAAATTTCTTGCTAGTTTGCGTATTGGGGGGGGAACAAGTGTACATCAGGCGGGGGTGTTAGGGGGCCTAATTTGTCGGTTATCTTTTAACATAAGAAAGCAATTCTTGGCGTCTCCTTTTTGTTTCAAATCTGTCCTTTAAGGTTGGATTAAGGGGTTGGGGAAAAGCAATGGTGAGATTGAGGGAAAAGGGACTGCAGCAGTCAAGAAAAGCATGTGGCAAGTAGATGGTTTCTTTTTTATTTGCTTCAAAGCAGTTGCTCACTAGGAACACTACCTATTCTCAACAGCGCAGCTGACTTATTGAAACGAACCACCGTACCAAAGTCCAGCAAAAGTCAAAACAAATTTGTTTCTTCAGCCGGTTTGTTCTGGGCTTTCAACATCCACATTTTCAGCATGGATGAGGTTAAAATGGTACGCACATTTGAAAGTCCTGACCAATCAGCTGATTAGTCCAAGTGAGCACTTAACAATTATCATTTTTCCATTTTGCCAAACAGGTTTAAAATTTTGTTGTCTCTGCTTTCATACTGTGAACTTCATATTGAAGGACAGTGCTAAAGACTTAAAAAACTCACAGCTGCTTTTCATTTCTCGCCGTCGGGATACATTTTCACTGAAAAAACTCTGTAAAGGTCTTTAAAATAAACTTTACCATTTCATTGTATTCATACAAAAATGATCAATTGCATTTACGAATCCAACAAAAATAAAACAATTCACTTTTTCCGAATTAAACAAAATCACTTCAAAAACCCCTTCAGTAATTCTAATCCGCTGTCATAAAGAATAGGCTATGCTTTAAACCTGGCTTATGGACTTTACTTTTCATGCATCACTGTTCTTCTTTTCCTTTACTTTTTTTTCAAGTTTTCAATTTCACACAGACAATTAAAATGCGCGGCTCTGGTGTTTGGTTGATGGGTGGTCAGGTGACTTTTCGGTTGTTGTCCTAGTTTTGTGCTTGCGACGTACGTCAAGTATGAGGTTCGAATCATGTTTTAAAGGTTTACACAGTAAAAGAGATTATCCAACATGGGAAGTTAATCTCGCAACTTTTCTCCCTGAAGTAACCGATTGCAGTCTTTATACCCTTTAGCCGGTTTTACAACTTTCTTTTCTTTCTTTTTTCTTTTCTTTCTTTTCTCTTCATAAATTAGCAAACTATCTCTCTCTCTCCACATCTCTCCTCAGTCCTTCCTCTGCAGACAAATCTCATGCTAATCTCTCAACTTGTTCTCTTCTCTCCTCCCTCATCTCTCTGCTTTTCTCTCAAGCAGACCTAGAACCTCTCCCTCTCTCTGTCTCTGTTCGTTCTTCCCCTCGTTCTCCCGTTCTCTCACTCTCCCATCCTTCTTATGGTTTTCCCGATCTCTCCAACAAGGGCGAGTACCATTGGTCAGTATTTTTACCCCTGACACCCGAAGTTAGCTCCCTCTAATTCCATTGGATGTTCAAATCATGCCAGTCATGCTGACACGCCTTACTCTCTGTGGTGGTCAATTGGTCATCTAATCGATTAGCTAGATTTCACCCCCCACCACACTCTACCTTCCCCCCTTCCTACTTAGCTGGTGCCGTGTGGACACTGGTCACTCTAAAGTGGCCAGCTGAGTCTGGGTGGGCGTCACGATGTCTAAACTGACAATGACGCTGGTTCACAAAGTGGCCGGATAAGGCTGGCCCAGGTACTGAGGTCCGTCTGGGCAGACATCGAGGCGTCGGCCCAAAGCCGCTTAGTCAGTCTAGGTGGGTCGGACTGTCTCGGTGAAACCTCTCCACTAAGCTTAATTGGCCGGACCCGACCTATGGGCCCGTCTTCCTGACGCCTAGAATGTTTGAGTTAGGGCTTAGGTCCAACTGGGCTGGTGGCGATTGACCACGAATTTGGTTGAGTTGAATTTTGACCGTGACAATTTCCCCCTTGCAAAAGACTATGCTCCGCATTGTCTCAAAACAACGGTACAAAAACAACAACCGAATTTGCTGACACACAGCTACACGCGCAAAGTTTAAAAAAAAATACTTTACAACAACGGTTCATAAGTTATAAAATATATCATTAGTGAATACCACTCCAATGAGTTATCATTGACGTGCGCTCTTGCGTTATTTAACTCATTTTATAACGACCTCTGTGCGCACTTATGCAATTCCCCTACCTGCAGATTTGCCACATCTTCTCTTCACAATTATTATGAAAAGCACAATATAATATGATCACGACCCATGACACTTCATGAGGAATCTCCATCCTCACTCATTGCAAATAATGCATCACTACACAAGCGACTGTATGCTCCAAGCATAACTACATCCACATGAACAAGTCTCACAAGAAATATGAACAAGTCTCACACACAAAAAAAATATGAACATAGCCAACTGGGAATGAACCCATATCCAATCAACATAACTGGAATCAACACATATTATCAATTAAAGCCCGCGGATATGACTGACTTCCTCTGAGTTGCAGCTTGCTAGACTACACGACTTAAATAGTCAGCTCCGACATCTGTCGACCTGGAATGTACTGCACTCGATACCTGTAGGGCTGCAGTGCATTGCCCAACGCAGAACCCTGCTGTTTTTCAATCTGCGCCTCCTGCAGGAATTGAGTGGTTGATGATCCGTCTCGATCACGAACTCCTTCCCATACAGTATTTGTGGAACTTCTGCAGGCCACACGACAGCTAAACACTCCTTCTCCACCGTTGCGTACCCTTCTTCACACTTTGTCAACTTCCTGCTAGCATATCTCACAGGAAACTCGACCTCTTCATGCTCCTGCAACAATACTGCACCTATCCACCACCTGATGCATCTGTCCGCAACAAAAATGGTTTTGACATATCTGGTAGCTTCAAGATGGGACGGGAACCTAGTCTTTCCAACACCGTCTGCAGTGCTTGCTCTGCAGCGTCTGACCACTCGACCACTGCGGGTTTCCCTGCCTTGACCAAATCACTGAGAGGACTCGTGATTGCTGCGAAGTTTGGAACAAACTCCCTGTAGAAGCAACAAAACCTAGCAGACTCCTGACTTCTGTTTTGGTCTTTGGTCTCTCTGAATTCATCATCTTCTCCACCTTTCCTCTTTCCGGCTGCTTTGTGTCGCCTCGACAACAAAACCCTAGGAACTCCAGGCTTGGAAAGCCAACCTGGCACTTTGTTGGTCTGGCTGTGAGGTTGGCTTGTCTCAACCTCTCCAAGACTGCTCCTAGCTGCCTCATATGCTCCTCCCATGTCTCGGATGCTATCAGAATGTCATCCATGAAATTCACAACACCTTCCAATCCCGTCAATAGCTTCCTCATCATTCGAGAAAAGACCGCAGGTGCGTTGACCATCCCAAAAGGGAGTACTCGCCACTGGTATAGCCCATGGGAGTGGAAAATGCTGTGACTTCCTTTGAGTCCTCACTCAAGGCTATTTGCCAGTAACCCTTGCTCAGATCGATCCTGGTGAAATACTGGCTCTTGCTTGTGGCGATCTGAGCGAACAGGTCTTCCATGTTTGGTATGACCTCTGCATCGACCTTGGTGACATGTTCAGACGTCTATAGTCGACACAGAATCGATGCTCACCTGACTTTTTCCTCACTAAGACGACGGGTGCACTATATGATGTTTTGGGGACGGTTCAATCACCCCAAGGTCCAACATCTTTTCTACCTCCTCCTCGATCACTTGCTTGGTGGCATATGGGATCGGGTAGGCTTTCACATGTACGGGTTTCTGTGATGTCAACTCACCGTACATGTCTCCAGAGTTGTCCTGCCTGGTTTATCATCAGGGACGCCCTATACTGTTCTAGGAGCCCCCTAACTTCCTCCTGTTCCTACTGTCTAGCCCTTCATACAGTGACACATCCTGTATGACTCTTCTCCTGGAAACTCAGGCAACAAAATATCCCCTTCTTCTGCTGGGTCTCCCTCACCTCCGTCAATGATCGCTGCTGCGCCTATGTGCTGACTCTCACGCTGAATATATTTGCGGAGTAAATTTGCATGGAAAGTTTTGGTTTCCCATTCACATCGATTCGGTAGTCCTGATCTACCTTTTCAATGATGGTTTGAAGGGTCCCTTCCAATGCATCACAGCTTGTTGTGATCCGTGGGAAGCAGTAACAGGACTTGATCTCCCACCTTGAGGAATTGCTTCCTCACCTTCCTGTCATAACTGCTTCTTCTGGACGACCCTAGCCTCTGCAAACTCTCCCTTGCGACTACATGTCTCCTCGAGCCTATTGCGTAAGTCTACCACATATGATATGTGGTTTTGACTTCTTCGGACTCCTGTTCTCCGGACCACAGCTCTTTGAGAATGCACACGGTCCCCGAACTGTCCGCCCATACAGCAGCTCAAATGGCGAAAAGCCTGTGCTTTCCTGAGGGGCTTCCCCGTAGGCAAACAGTGCCGCTGGGATGTAGCGGTCCCAATCTGCTGGCCTTTCCTCACAGAGCTTCTTTAAGATGCCTTCAGCACACATTGAATCTCTCCACCAAGCCATTGCATTGTGGATGGTATGGGGTTAGTGAGCAGCTGTGTGATCCCTAGCAGCCTGTTGACCCCCTTCATCACGCCTGAGGTGAACTGTGACCCCTGTCACTGAGAATTTGTGCTGGCACCCCACGCGAGAAAAGATGTCTACAGCCCTTCAGCGACCTGTTGCGTATCTACGCCCTTCAATGCAACCGCTTCTGGGTATCTGGTCGCGTAGTCCACAAGTGTCAACACATACCTGTGCCCCCCTTTGGAACAGGGCGCGATTGGGCCAATCAGATCGATAGCCACCCTCCTGAACGGTGTGGGCAATTAAAGGGGGATGTTTAAGAGGCGCCTTCCTCTTCACCCCTCTTGTGGCTGACCTTTGACACACGTCACATGACATGCAGAACCGCTTTATGTCTGCCATTGCTCCTGGCCAATGAAAGTCATCAAAGACTCGGTTAGCTGTTTTGCTGGTGCCGAGATGACCCGCCATGAGCGACTCGTGACCCCCTGACATGACAGTGTCACGATAACATGCTGGTACCTCTAACTGAGTGGTCACCTTAAACCTGTCTTCCCTTGGTGAACACTCGGTACAACAGCCGCCTTTCACAAGAAATTCTGTCTCACCTCCTCTAACCTCCTGTTTTCTCCACCTCTTGCCAACTCCCAAGACTTCACGAGCGAAGGGTCTTGTTCCTGTGCTGCCCTAAACTCATCAGGCGACACGTCTATGCCCGACTTCCTTCCTGGAAAAAACTAACGGTTTAACAACCTTTTCCTCTTCTTGCTCCGTGTTTGAACTGCTGCCCCTGTAGCAGTCAACAACTCAGGATCCCTGGATCCCTTGCACCTGGAATATTTCCAATGATCAAATCGTGAAGGGGTTTCTCCATCACCAACGCAGACAACTCGCCTGAGAAGTAAGGGGTACGTACTTCTATCTTAGCAACTGGAAACTCCCTCACAGTGCCATCGATTAGAGTACAGGTCTGGATTTGCCCTGTCAAATCCCCTTTATCGACCAGCGTTGTTCGTACTACCCCGCATGAACAACCAGTGTCTCGTAACACTTTCACCCTCTGCTGGCCAATCCACCCCTTTTTCCACTGGTAATGAACCACTCAGCCTAGTGCCCTCCATCCCTGAACATGACTGCTGTCCAGTGCTAGCCATAGGCTGCACTCTACCTCTTCCGAACTGAATCCCTTTTGGTTCCACTGCAGGTCGTTTCCTTGACGACCCTTATCCACCTCTTGCAAGGCTGCTGCCTTCTGGAACCTCATGCGACAATCCCTCGCCACATGTCCCTTCTTGTGACAAATGAAACACCTAATTTCCCTTTGCCCTTCCTTCTGCCCCACCACTGGGTTTGCAGACTTTGCAGAAAACTCTCCTAGTCTCCTTGCACTCTTCTCCCCTGTGCCTAGCACCTGTTTCTCCTGCACCTTAGTGCCCAAACGTGCCTCTCTATACACCTCTGCGAACTTCAACAACTCTCCTGCTGTCTCTGGCTGTCTCCTTTCAAATGTATGGTTAGCTCAGGGCCGCAACCTGACAAAATCTGTTCTTTCATAACTAGCTCTTTCAATTCAGTGAACTCCTTTTTCGTCCCACTCAACTCTAACCACTTCTCAAATAGTGATCCAAGCGTGCACCAAACTGAATGTACGTCTCACCTGCTTGTAATTTAGCTGAACGAAATTTCTTCCTGAACCCTTCTTCTGTGAGGTCAAATCCCTTCATTAAAGACTCCTTCACAGCACAAAATCAGACTGTTGTTCTGCTGGTAACGCAGTGAAAAATCTGCAATGCCTTACCCGTCAGTAACGCCGACAAAATGACTGCCCACTCTTCTGGAGGCCAACCCTGATGGTCGCAAACGTTTCGAAACGACTGATGTATGCATCAATCGAATCGGTTCCTTCAGAGAATTTTGGCAACTTGGGTCGGGGGGCATAGCTGCGCACAGAGTCACTGGAAAGTGAGCTACCATCATCGGTGGCCTCCCTCTGTATTCTCACTTTCTCCAACTCTAATTGAACCTTTAATCTTTCTGTTTCTTCCCTAGCCTGATTATCATTAGCCTGAATCCTTAATCTTTCTGTTTCCTGCGTAAATCTTTCTGTTTCCTGCGTTGCGCTAGCTTTCATTCTTTCCTGCTCTGCTATTTCTACTGCGACGCGTCGTCTCTCTGCGCGTTCATCTCTTTCCATTTTTTTGTTGGTTTTCAACAAATGCACGCAACTCATCTCCTGAGTAACCTAAATCACGAGCGACGCTCACAAGTTGTTCAATAGGGGTGTTCTTTTCTTCCGCCATTATATCTCTTTCCTTTTTTTTTTTTTTTGAACAAGATTTTATGACAACGACAGCCAAACTGGTGGTTACCGACACGAGTGACGTAATAGCACAATCCTATGAATGATAATATTAGCTTGGGACAACGTAGTTAGTTTTTATAAGACGCCCAGCGCCTGACCCAACTATGAGAGCGAATTATAGGAAATCTGTGCGAAATGAGTACTTGGGGCTGAAATGCCAAGCCTAGTATAACTATCTTGGAAGCAATGCCAAGCCTAGTATTTAACTATCTTGGGAACATACAGTAAGACAACCCTTGTCTTAGGATTACAAACACTTGAATCCCACCCCGCTTCCTCTCTGAGAAGTTGAACAATTATAATAAATGGGCCAGAATATCCTGGCAGGCTCGCCAATAAATTGTCAACCTCGGTGTAATGTCAGTGGAGGAAGGACTAGCGCACAGCCCAAACACACTCACAGCTTGCTTACAATCTCATTCATATATCATGCATTCGTCACATCAAACCACTAGTAAAGTCTATAACTTTACTTTACATGATCATAGAAAGAACATCAATGCATATAGAATCAAACAAAATAAAACATTCTCTCTTTCCTTGAACTTCACAAAATCATTTATCTAAAACATCATTAACTAACCCGGGTATAAACAGATTTCTACTTTACCTGGCCAGGTGATCTTAACTATTCACGAATCACTGTCTTTTCTTTTCTTTTCTTTTCTTTTCACTGTCACTTTCACAACAAAGACACAAACTGCCGCACTGGTGTTGGTCTGATGGCGCCTGGTCAGGTGAGACTGTTGGCGTTGGTCTGTGGTTCTGCTTGGCGAAGTGACGCTGCCAGGTATGAGGTCGAACCCCCGGTTAGGGTAGAACAGTGACTATCAACATCGATCTGTTCTCCTTTCTTTCTTCCTGCATTAACGCATTGCACTCTCTCTCTCTCTCTCTTCTAGTCTGCTCTTATCAAATGGACATGGTTGCTTTTCTTTTCTTTTTTCTTTTCTTTCTTTCTTCTTCATAAATTAGCAACTATCTCTCTCTCTCCACATCTCTCCTCAGTCCTTCCTCTGCAGACTATCTCATGCTAATCTCTCAACTTGGTTCTCTTCTCTCCTCCCCTCATCTCTCTGCTTTTCTCTCAAGCAGACCTAGAACCTCTCCCTCTCTCTGTCTCTGTTCGTTCTTCCCCTCGTTTCTCCCGTTCTCTCACTCTCCCATCCTTCTTATGGTGTTCCGATTCTCCAACAAGGGGCGAGTACCATTGGTCAGTATTTTTTACCCTGACACCCGAAGTTAGCTCCCTCTAATTCCATTGGATGTTCAAATCATGCCAGTCATTTCTGACACGCCTTACTCTCTGTGGTGGTCAATTGGTCATCTAATCGATTAGCTAGATTTCACCCCCCACCACACTCTACCTTCCCCCTTTCCTACTTAGCTGGTGCCGTGTGGACACTGGTCACTCTAAAGTGGCCAGCTGAGTCTGGGTGGGCGTCACGATGTCTAAACTGACAATGACGCTGGTTCACAAAGTGGCCGGATAAGGCTGGCCCAGGTACTGAGGTCCGTCTGGGCAGACATCGAGGCGTCGGTCAAAGCCGCTTAGTCAGTCTAGGTGGGTCGGACTGTCTCGGTGAAACCTCTCACTAAGCTTAATTGGCCGGACCCGACCTATGGGCCCGTCTTCCTGACGCCTAGAATGTTTGAGTTAGGGCTTAGGTCCAACTGGGCTGGTGGCGATTGACCACGAATTTGGTTGAGTTGATTTTGACCGTGACACTCTGTTTAATCATGTTTGGTGTTCAGGGTATTTTCCACCTTCTTGGACAGAGGCGGTTGTTATCCCTATTCCTAAACCAGGGAAAGATCATTCGGATCCTAACAACTATCGTCCTATAGCTCTCACTAGTTGCTTATGTAAAACTATGGAGAGAATGGTATATTCTCGATTGTTATGGCAGTTAGAATGTCTGGGGGCCTTAGATGTTTCCCAGTGTGGATTCCGGAACAACCGCAGTACTACTGATCATCTGGTTCGTTATGAGTCTTTTATCAGGAATGCTTTGATCAATGGAGAACATGTAGTTTCTTTCTTTTTGATTTAGAAAAAGCTTATGACACAACATGGAGGCATGGAATTCCTTCAGGACTTGAAGGCACTTGATTTCAAAGGTAATTTACCAATGTTTATTGCTAATTTTTTGTCTAACAGGCATTTCAGTGTTAGACTTCATTCGACCTTTTCAGATCCTTTTGAGCAGGAGATGGGTGTCCCTCAGGGTAGCATCCTTTCTCCACTTCTGTTCAATCTGAAGATTTAATAACATCGTCCAGTCAGTAAAGTCTGGAATTGATAAGTCATTATTGTTGATGACTTCTCCATCTCTGCCAAGGGGAAACTTTGGCTGCAGCTGAGCGTCAACTTCATTGTGTGTTAATCGTGTTCAGCAGTGGGTTACTGAAAATGGATTTAAGTTTTCAGCTACTAAGACAGAGTGTATTCATTTCCATAGGAAAAGATCTCAGGTCTTAGAACCAGCTATCAGTCTCAATGGTCAGGTAATTAAAGTTTCCAAACAAGTGAAATTTTTGGGGTTATTTTTGATAATAAGCTTTCTTTTTTGCCTCACATTAAGTACATTAAACAATCTTGCCAGTCAGGTTTGAATGTTTTGAAGGTTATTAGTCCCCACTGATTGGGGTGCAGACAAGCGAACTTTGTTGCGATTGTATCGAGCTTTGGTGAGACCAAAGCTAGATTATGGGTGTGTGGTATATGGTTCTGCACGAAAGTCTTACCCCAAAGCTCTTGATCCAATCCATCATCAAGGACTGCGGATTGCTCTGGGAGCACTTCGCACATCTCCAAAAGAAAGTTTGTATGCTGAATCGGGTGAACCCCTCTGGAGCTAAGGAGGTTGCGTCTTTCATGAATTACTACCTGAAATTGAGGGCTAATCCAGAAAACCCTGCCTATGATATTGTCATGAACCCGCTTTTAGAGCCAAATATGACTTAAAGCCAAATGAGATTCCTCCACTGGGTATTCGTATTTTGCCCCATTTCGGGGCAGCTGGCATTGACCTTGATGCTGTTGATGATGGTCCATTACAGACTGATTTACCTCCTTGGAAAGTCGCCAATCCAGAGATTAATTTATATTTAACTCAATTTCGAAAGGAGGTCACCCCGAGTGTTGCATATAACAGCTTTATCTTGGGGAATGTGAACTTTATAAAGATTTTATCAAGATTTTTACTGATGGTTCTAAGAAAGGTGAGAGGGCTGCAGCTGCCATTGTGGGTGATAACGATTTTCAGGAGCCTACTTTGCTAAGATTGCGGGATTGGTCATCTGTTTACACTGCTGAACTGAAGGCTTTAAATCTGGCCCTCAGTGCGGTGTCCAGATCAGATCAGAATGATTTCCTTATTTTATCGGATTCATTGTCGGCATTGTCGGGTTTGTCGACAAGAGAAGTATCACATCCAGTATTAGCGGATATTCATGATCTTCATACTCAGCTTGTCTCTTGGGGAAAGCATATAGTTTTCTTGTGGGTCCCCAGTCACATGGGAATCTATGGTAACTCAGTGGTGGACAAAGCAGCCAAACAAGCTCTCGGTTTCAAGTCTTTCCAGGAGGCCTATGCAGTTTGTTCCTCACTCTGATCTACGTCATAATCCAGTTTGTATTGTCGTGAACTGTGGCAGAGTGAATGGTGTAATCAAATTCATAATAAATTGTTTAAAATTTGCCCAGATTTTAACCAATCCTTTCCCATCGGTGGTACGTAACCGTAAAGAGGAATCGATTTTGTCACGGTTACATATTGGGCACAGCTATATAACGCACAGTTGGATATTCAGGGAAAGGGAAGACCCCATGGTGTGTTGCGTGTGACAGCTTGTTCAGTGTTAATCATTTTTTGACGGAATGTGCTGATTTGATGTGTATCAGAGAGAAGTTCTTTCCACCAGTGATTTTTCGGTTCTTTTTCGTGAGATTTCAGTGGATCTTATTTTTTCTTTTTTGAAAGAGGTAAACTTATTTATAAAATATAGGGTTTTATTAATGTATACAGGTGTCGAAGGAGTTGAAAAGATAATTGTGCTTTTGTCCTCATAAATTTTAAGTGATGTGTTAATACTAGTGTGAGTATTTGTATCAAGAGACTCAGATATGATAGCTGAGGTCCTGATTTGGCTCCTAGTAGTCCGCTGGACCCTATAAACACTAACTAACTAACTAACTAACTAACCAACACCATCACCACCACCACCACCACCTCCACCACACCATATTACCCTACCCCACACACACACACACACACACACACTCACACACACACACACACACACACACACACATGCACACACTACACACACACACGCGCGCGCGCCCGCGCACACGCACACACACATCATATTCTGCATTCGTACACACATGCACTCACTCTTACAAACACCACGCATTACACGTACACATACGCGTGCTCACGCGCGCGCGCGCGCGCGCGGGGCGCGCCACACACACACACACACACACACACACACACCCACACACACACACACACACACACACACAGAGAAAAAAGAAGAAATTCTGCCCATTATACAAAAGCTTATTGTATCCCTTCGCACCTTTGCCACCATCTCTCTCTCTTTCTTCAAACATCAAAGCAAAAGCATATAGACGAAATATTTCTACACACACACACACACACACACACACACACACACACACACACACACATCACACACACACACACACACACACACACACACATAAGGGCCCATATATATTTGTATCCAGAAACATCAATTCTGTGTGACCACATGTATATCCAATACATGGGTGTCAAGGATCATCAAATTATGGAACTGGCTGACATATTACTCGTAAGAGTCGAACATCTTATGGGTGTATATGGGTTGGGGAAGGGGAGAAGAGGGAGGAGAGAGGGGGGGGGGGGGGGTGGTATGAAAAAGCCGTGCTCTACGTGCAAATTAGGCGCCGAACTATACTGATATGGTACATACCTAGAATAAGATTTTAACATTCCAAAAATTCGCAAATTCGAAAAAAAAAAACTCATAGGGGGGAGGGATCGATCGAGGCAGTGAGTGGGGGGTGGGGCGGTGGAGGAGTTAAAAATGTCTTCCAGTGGATGAGATGTTATAAGATTTAAACAGCCAACATTGCCAGACTCCAACCATTCTCATAACTGTAATTGAAAACACAAGACATAGTCAGCGAAAGGTTAAAGGACTTCATCTTATCATGAAGAGGCTGAAAGTGACTTCTTGTCAGTACAAATAAAAAAATGAGGGATATCGAGAGTCTGACCACATGCACAAGCAGGTGCCGGTTTTAAATACCTACCTAACCAACCATTAACCCGCAGCCTGTGTACAAGGTTACGATTTGGGATTGGCCCTGGAGGATTACAACATTTGCTTGTTGGTTTAGTCACATCCCATCTGTGCTTCCGAGCTGAGTCTTCAAGGTATTGTTTCTGTCTTAGTTCCAGATTGAACTTGTGAGAATGTGAATAGCTTCAGATGAAGAAAGAAGGATATCACAATTCAAAACATCAGATTTATTTCTTGCAGCTTCCTTTGCAAAAAAGTCAGCTAAGTCATTGCCACGTAAACTGGAGTGCCCTGGAACCCATAACAAAGTTACATCGATACCCGGGTTATTAACTGATGAATGAGAAATAAGATCTCACATACCAAGTCTGAACGACTAGATTTTGATTGACAATGGAGAGCTGTAAGCGCTGATTCTGAGTCCGATAATATAAGTATTTGTCTATGTATAACAGGCATGTCAAGTATAAATCTAGTGTTTTCAAAATGGCAAATAACTCTGCTGTAAATATAGAACATCCTTTCGTAATAAGGAATTTCTTTCTAATGCTGAGCGCTGGTATTACAAAGGAAGCCCCAACATCGGAAGAATCTAAAACAGAACCATCCGTGAAAATGTGTAGATAGGAATCGTGTTTCCTATCTATCAAGTCTTTGGCATAGGATGATAGTAACAGAGGATTATCTTTTTTTTTCCAGATCTCCGTAAGTGTAGATGATTTCAGCCTGCTCTGACAACCACGAAGGGTATGAACAACATGGAACCTCGGCAATACCATCAAGAGACAGGTTACAGTTCTGAAACAATGGGGAAACATAATCACTTAGGGACATTGACACCGATTTGTTACGGATCTCTCTTGAAATATACGTAGGCTTCTTCCATCCAGTTCAGTCATTACTGAATCTGGGATGGTTCTAGCTCACACTAAAATTACAGGCGCAACTTCGCCTGTGTTCCTTTATGGGTAATACATTAACCTCCTTGTACGTCAAATCAATTGAAGCCCATCGGGAAGTTCTAATGTACATAGACACAGACACAGACACAGACACACACACACACACACACACACACACACACACACACACACACACACACACACACACAACACACACACACACACTTACACACACTTATATGGACGGACAGTCGAAATAGCATGGTTGCAAGGACACACTTGTTACATTGACATCTGAGCTAAAAAATGAAAGGTCACTTGAACTGAAAAATACCAAAATGACCAAGGCCACCGGTACTCTGTCCCTAAGCTCGCGAGCGCGCGCGCGCGCGTCTCGTGTGTGTGTATGTGTTTGTCTGTGTTCATCTTCATCCATTAGACGGCTGCATTCAACAAGCTGATTATTTCTGCCTCTCTATGGCAATGTGCGCGTATGCGTGCGTGCGCGCGCGCACGTGCATTTGCTGGTGTGTGTGTGTGTGTGTGTGTGTGTGTGGTGTGTGTGTGTGTGTGTGTGTGTGTGTGTGTGTGTTGTGTTCAAACTTGTTAATTGACAGTAAATGGTTTCAGTCAGTCAGTCAGTGTGTGTGTGCGTGCGTCGCGCGCGCGTGCCTTTTGCTGTGGTTTTTACAGGATATGAGATGATAAGGTACCCAATTTTCAGTTAAATTCTTTTTCTGCATCAAGCTCTCATAGATTTGAACTAATTCATTTTACTGGTTATTTCCCAAACTTAATAACACAAGGTTTTGCCCGGGGCCACAGGTCATGATTAATGCTTTGGTCGTCAGGCTTCTGGTATTAAGTCATGTCTGAGAGACTTTGTCTCAAATCTTTGCTTCTTATTTATTTTTATTCATTCATTTATTGATTGATCGATTTTGTTTGTTTGTTTGTTTGTTTGCTTGTTTACTTACTCATTTTAAATTATTTATCTTTTAATTCATTTACTTCCTTACTATTTAGGCCACCCAACTGTAGTCTTGTAACTTTTATTGGGCCCAGATGTGGTGTGGTTCGAAACACAGTGCACCTCCTTGACAAAACTGAAAATGAACTTTCTAACTTCTTTATATCCGCAATATAGTGCTATGTTTTTTTTAATCCTTATTTGTTATTAAAGAATATATTACGAAAAAACTATAGATTGTTTAGTTTTACGTTCCGTTTTTACATTTTGCATTACCATGACATCATTTCCATACTCGGTCTTATGACGATGTACCTTGAGTTGTTGAGTCACGATCACGATTTGGTTTGATAAAGAAAGGGCCCCATTTAAAGGAAAACTGGCAGGCGACACAACATATTCAAGCAAGTGATACAGTGAATTTCATTTAGAATCAGTCACCATGGGTTTTAAAACGGTCCTAATTATACAAAGCTGGGAAAAAAAACTTGCGGTTAACAATCAATCGCTTGAAAACTGTTGGAGAAGAAGAAAACGGAGATTGGCTCAAGTCTCGGAAGGAAATAGCAGAAATACATCAGCGCTGGAAAAGAAAACAGGGCCAGAATTAGAGTGGAGCACATTGTTCGAAGAAGATTATTAGTGGAGGCGATGGAACTGCTTGAGTGTTCTGCGACCCGTTCTAGCGAGATTTGGTCTTATCCAAAACACAGAAGTAAGTTTGGAAGTTTTGTTGACATTGTTTGGTACGTAAATGAGGCAGTAGCCTAAAGAGTAAGACAATTTAAGAGGAATTGTGCAAGGGCGGTATGAACCCAAAAAGATTTCAAGACGATTGCCTTTAAATCTGTCCCTGGTTGTCGTGCCGAATCATAGGCTAAACAATTGTTTTCAAAATTTGTTTCTGTTTCCCCCTTCCGTCTCCTCACTTGAAACCAAGGGAGACAATTGTTTAAACTTAAAGAAACATAACTTTCGCCAGTTCAGTACCATGGTGAAACGATTTGTGTCTGTTGCTTAACTTAGAAAACAGTGGGCCTGTAATTGCTTTACCTGAGAGGTTATGTTCCTTGTCTGTCATTATTCAATTCGTTATACATGTAAGTCCTACACAGTCCCTTTCACATCACACACATAGCCACAATAGTGCAAAACCACAGTTGACGTTACATGCAAGCACACGTGCGCACGCACACGCGCATACATTACAACACACACACACACACACCGCCCACCACCACCACATCACACACAAAACCCCACACACACACACACACACACAATGTTGTATGAACTCAAAGTATTTCTTTTTAAAATAATGTTATTAACCAAGTTAGAGGAGAAGGGTCGAGGAGGGTAAATGGAAATGTTTTTAAAGAAATTCTCTTCTTTGGGTTTCAATCATTTGTTTTGTAATTTATGTGCTGAATCGATTGCTATTGAAAATCACCAAAGCCTTTTTTTTTTCAGATAGGCATCTTTCTTGTCAGATTGATTAATTGCTGAGTTGGACATGGCAGTCAGTGTTTATGGTCAAACTGTTAGTTATCTGTGTGTTTGGACTTAAAAACATTGCTGTTGTTAGTAATCTGTGTGTATGGACTTAAAAACATTGCTGAATGTTTTTCAAGCCAGCATTTATGGAGCTTATTGCTTATTCAAAGTAGGCACTCTGAAAGTAAATTCTCAAACCATGGCTCCAAAGAGCTAAACATGATGCCTGAACAGCGTATGCTCAGTTTTTTTTAAATTGCTCTGTTTAGATGGAAGTCAAGTAGGTATAGGTTAAACCAAGACCTTTCAGTGATCACACACCAAGACAAAGATAACAGCTGTGCAGTAGCCACAAATGTATAGTCTAGTCCATATGAAGTTCTCTGCTGATCAAGGCAGTAACATGATATTATTAAGTTTTAAATCAAATTGTTTAGTTACAAGATATCACTTTGAAAAAGCATTTTTATGTGTCAGCTTTGTTTAACCCATATTCACATTTGTGCATATGGGGACCAAAGACCAGAGTATACTTTGAAAATGTGTAGTGTACACTTCACACAGAGGTGAGGGTAAACTAGTTTTAAACATGCAACTGACAAATTCCCTTGCACTGGAATGGAAATATCTATAGTCCAGGCAATAAAAATTGACAACTGTCTGCCTGGTGCCCCACAAGCGTGAGTTACGTTTTGCCTCTGATCAAGTATGGGTTAAATTACTAGCATCAATTCCCATTTTTCCCATAATGAAAGTAAATTTTGGCCTCCATGTTACTCATTTTTGATTTTGATACATTTGCATTGATAATATTAAACCTTGACAGTATGATAAACAGCTCCAAGGATTTTACATACTGTAAATGTGTAAAACTAAGTTATATTTATAATCCAGGGAATTGGACCCAGGTCTAGAAGAAGCCATTGCCAGCCTGATCTGGGCCACACCACGCCTCCAGGCTGACGTCATGGAGTTCAAGGCCATCTCCGATGAGTTCGCGGCCAAATACGGTAAAGAATTTGCCATGGCCTGTCGTTCTAACGAGCACAGCAATGTCAGCGACAAAGTGATGCACAAACTGTCAGTGCAGGCGCCTCCAAAACCTTGGTGGAGCGTTACATGGTGGAGATTGCCAAGTCCTACAACATCCCTTTGAACCAGATGCATCTGTTGTGGCTCAGGACGAAATCATGCTGGCTGAGAATCTGCTGATTGACTTTGATGCTGAACAGAAAGGGAAGCCAGGAAACGGTGGAGGACCAAGCGGTGGCATGGGTGCCATGCAGCCTGCACCTTCACAGGTGAGCTTCTTTCTGTGTTGTTTGTATCATGAATTTATAAATCCATATCCTAAGAATTTATCATTGTTTGTTTATTAGTAATAAACAGGCTAAACATTCATTTATATCTTAAGTGTAAGTAATAAATATCTGCCAGACATGAACAAACAAATCACAAGACAAACACAATTTATTTTTGTGTCATTAGCAATCATGAATAATGTCAACCTTGCACATGCATGGGAAAGACTTTCACTGTGACCTTCAGTGTATATTCAAGGGGACGGTCATTGATGGATGTGCTGACACCCTGATCTGGAGGGGGCTGCTCACTCATGTTGGCTGTGGTCAGTAGGGCTTAATTAGTGGTGTCCTGTGCATAATGGATCTGAACGGGCACCAGTGAATACCACCAGAGTTACTGGGCAGTAGTTTTGTCTTCTATGGAGGGCTGTCTCATGATGACTTGATTGACTATTCCATTGGACTGCCAGGGCTGAATGTGAGAGTCTGTGACAGTGTAAACTTAGGTGGAGCTGTACAGGGTATGCATATCCAGCATGAGCAACACAGGAGTAATCCACTGCGAAGGGGGAAGTGGGTGGCACACACAACACACACACACGTGTACACACACACACACACACACACACACACACACACACACACACACACACACACACCACACACAACACACACACAACACAAAACACACACACACACACACACACACACACACACACACACACACACACACACACACACTCACACACAATGTATGCATGGCGCAAACATAAATGAAAATTAGAGTTTCCATTGTAATCTTTAACAATATGTCAAATTTCTGTTTGTATTTTATACTTTGTCACAACAGGCATACTTATTAAATGAACTTACTTTATTTGACTTCTGGCCCAGCAATGGTTAAACTGATTCACATTCATCAGTGTCACCACTGGCTTAATTATTAAATAAACTTACTTTATTTGACCTCTGGCCCAGCAATGGTTAAATTTATTCACATTCATCAGTGTACGTTTGACTCCCCTCCCTCTCCTTTTATTTTGTACACTCTTTCTCTCTGTGTCTGTGTCTGTTTAGTTAAACCACTGGAGTAGTATCTGGAGAAACTGTGATCTCTCACAACATTGAGCTAATGTTTCACAATCCATTGCTGTAAATAATTTGTTGCAAGAGTATGCTAACAGTGGCAAACAAGAGCTTTTGACTGTCATGCTTAATACAACCATGCACTGGCTTTACATCTTTTCCATGATCATTCTGCAGCACAGGGCATATTGTGGACATCTCAGAGGCAGACTGAAAATACCCTTGGTGGGTAACATGAAAGATTAGACAGGTGACAAGACCTCTGACCTGTCGCACATGAATGATCAGGACCTGTAGAAACCTGTATTCACTCACCAGTCCTTGAGCAGAACCAGAAGTTTTGGTCAATTTATGCATGCAAGAAAAAGGTTGAAATGAAAAACAGCTCAAGTGTAAGGGAGAGGAATCCACTTTAAGGGCGGTATCAAGCCAGCAGTTTGAGCTGATCTTGATGAGGTATCCATGCCTCATGGCTTTGAGTTTGTTGAAGAGCAAGCTTTATGATGGGTGCAAGGTATGCCCTGAAGATTTTCTGTGCTCTGTGTGTGTGTGTGTGTGTGTGTGTGTGTGTGTGTGTGTGTGTGTGTGAGAGAGAAGAGAGAGAGAGAGAGGGACTTTCAGTATTGATACTACCACCAGCACTACTGAAATTGTGAGAGGGCAGGATGAAAAAAAAAGCTGTAAAGCTTATTCTTTAACACTCAGTAAGATGATTTTGACTTGTCTTGACTTGAAAAATTCAAATATAACAGTAGGCGACTTTCAAAATACTGCACATGGGATAGAAATGTCTATGATGAATTTCATGTGCATGATCGTTTCTATTAAGACAAAATTCACTGTGAACTTTAAAACTTTGTTTATAATTTTGCTCTGGTTCATTTCACAGATTCAGATTGATAGCCCTTTAAAAAAAAAAAATTCCAAGATATAAACTATAAGTATATTAAAGTCTAGTATGGGATACATGAATAAGTGCTTGCTGTGCTCTACTGTTATAGTATTTGCAACAGAAAATGAATGATGCAAACCTTAAAATTGATTTCTCCAGGGGAAATGTGTATATAGTTTGGGTATGGTGGACAAGTGGAACACTTTAACATGCTGACAGAGTTTGTGTTTGTAGTTTATTGAGGCAGATGTAGGTGCACACTGACATAGTTTGTGTTTGTTGTTCATTAAGGCAGTTATTATTTAAGGCAGGTGTAGGCTGACACAGCATGTCATTGATTGCTAGATGTTGTGCCAGACTGACCTGATGCCAATGTTGCAGGCCCCCTATCCTCCTGCTGGAGCAGTGCCAGATCCTGCCCCACCCCACCACTGCTCCCTTTGCCTACCGGGTCCCAACCCGTACCCAAACTCACCAGCCAACGAGAAACCAGGTGCTCCTCCGAATTTCAACGACCTGTATGATAACCCCAAACCCTCTCAGCCTCCTCCTGCACCGGGGTTCCGTGACTGCCCTACCCCGCCAGGTCCACCGCCTAAACTAGACGACTTCCCTGAGCTGCCGACTGTTCCCACCAGCAGCCTGACGACACTCGCACAGTGGGGGGCACGTCTGCTGGAGGGGAAGATGTGGACTTTGACGACCTGACGCGCAGGTTTGAGGCGCTCAAGAAGAAGAAATAAACCGTGGCAAAGGAAGGAAGTCTGTGCACAATACAGACTTTGAAAGCTTCTGCACTTTGTTGGAGGTCTAAGACTAGGGTAGAAAATAGTCATTGTTTTTAGGGTGAAAAGAGTGGATCATGTTTGTATCACTAACCACTTTGATGACAGGACATGGTGTGCTTGTTTGATTTGAAGAAAGCACATAGATAATGTACACACACACATGCATGCACCATGCGTGCACGCACACACACACACACACACACACACACACACACACACACACACACACACACAACACACACCACACACACTCAGACTCTCTCTCTCTCTCTTTCTCTCACATACACACACATATCAAATAAACATAAAATACTGAAAACATGTGAGAAGAAGAGGAAGCAAAAAACTAAAATGGTTTGTCTCTCACACAGATGCTATTTCCTGCTGTCTGGGCTGCACAAGTTAAAAGCAATGGAGCAGATTTTATTTTCTTGAAGAAATTATGACACAGGAATATTTAATGAGAAGAAGATCTTTGAGAAGTTAATGACAAGAAGTGAAGACAAGTGAAGGCACAAGCACAATTTCTGCTCTTTCTTTCTGTGGCATGACCAAGCACAGGAAGAGTATGGATGAATGATCTTTTCCTTGTGTTTTCTTTATGTGCTTTCACATCTTACTAAGACTGATGATAGCGACAGTCAATTATCGCCGTTTATAAACCAAATTATTTTTTATTTTTGATGATTTGGATGAGGCCTGTTTGTTAACGCACGACTGTAATTTATTTGACTTTTGACACCAAAGGAAAGCTTAGATGTATACTCACTTGGATTTGAAAAGAGACTGGGAAGCTTAGTTTGAGGAGGGGGAACAGGATCCAAGAATCCAATTCCTGTACCTGTTTCACTTGCTAGGTATTAGTTCCCACATGTAACAGGGTATATTATCAGCTTCTTTTGGTCCTCAGTTGTGAACTTATTTGGTCTGTACTTGCTTCTTGCATGCTGGACCAGGATATACAGCAGGGTATGCCGCAGTGCCCTGTCTTCTCTGGTGAGTTGCCGTGTGATGTCTTGATACAGATAGCTAGCTGACTCTGTGGACTGCTGGCGCTGAGGCCGCTACAGGAGTCAGGGAGTGGCTCTGTGTGGGAATGCTGTGCAGAACAGTGGGACAGCGCTGTCAGTTTGGTGACTGAAAGAGCGCGCCAAATTACACTGTCCTAAGGCAGGAAAAGAAAAAGAAGTGGGATGTGTAACATGTACTTGGAATTCTTTTTTGGGTGAGATTCACAGAAAGCAAGAAGGATGTACATCATGTACTTTTAATTCTTGTTTGGGCAAGATACACAGTGTTTTGTAGTCTTCTGTTGGATGATATATGCACCATTGTGATGTAAATGGATTTTTAAAGTAATTTTTCATTCTCTAAGAATGTTGAGTCTTATGAATATTTGGACGTGAACAAAAAAATCAAAAGGTCTCAGGAATTCTTCCAGTGGACAAAAGCTATTTTTTGTATTACTTTGTTCATCACGGTTTAAAACGATGCATTAGATGTTACCATGTATGAATACGTTAGAAAAGAAGAAGGCTGAAGACTGAACTTGTTGATGTTCCTTACAAGTTACATATATAGCTGTTGGTGATTGATGCAGATGGCATTGGGCTCTCACTGTTGTTTACATTATTTCTTTTCTTGCCCTCTCCTTGTTGTACATTGCTGCCTTCACTTCAACCTGTTCTTTTTGTACAGTGCTACTGCAGTTCAACAAAACATATTCATGACTGATGTGATATACAGTGCTGTCAATTTGTGTTGATCAATAAATATGCAAATTTGTTTTTGTTTTGGACAGTATTTTTATAAACTGCATTATCTGTGCTCGTCTGTATGCCTTTATGTTACTTGTTGACTTGTTCATGCTATTTACTCTGTGTGTTTGTGTGTGAGTGTGTTGGGAGAGAGAGAGAAAAGGGGGGGGGGGGGGGGGGGATGGGTGGTGGAGGAGAGTACATAATTATAGATTCGGTCAGAGAGCAGTAAACAAAGGGAAGTATGCTCCTTAAAAAGAATGAAAGGATTGCTCTGTGTTTTCCCTGTCTTTAAACAGAAACATTCTTGAAAACGTAGCTGTTTCAATTGATCAGAAATTGGCACAGAACATTGACATTGATTAGAAAAGTCAAACATTGTTCTATTTACTGTGTTCATTTGTATGCTTTGGGGGGGGGGGGGGGGGGGGGGGGGGGGGGGGGGGGGGGGGGCATTCTTTTTGTTCATTTTTCAAATGAAGAAAATGAAAATTAATTTTTGTAAGTGGACACATCTTTTGCTGTATTGATATTTTTGCGTGTGTAAGCATCATCACTAACCCACTTGATTTACATAATAAGTGTTGACTTTTGAGTTTTTATGCTAGTCAAAGGAGCTACAGTAGCAAGCAAGCGACTTAGAGACAATATTTACGAGCAGAAATTGGTCTTTGATTTCTTTGTGTGAGTGTGTGTGATGGATAAAAGGTTAAAACACTGTGATGCATGCACAGGCTGCATCAATGGGAGGTGAGTTCTGCACTGCATTATCTTGTGGATAGGTTCTATTCAGACTGGGGTCAGCAAGTGGTATTTCTTGTTGCTGCAAAATTTCTAGAGCAATTCCATCTTGACGAAAGTTGTCCACCATTTGAACTGGTTGAAGTCTTAGAATCTACACAAACAATGCAGCCATTCGTTTAGTACTGGCATTTTAGTCGTTGTTTTTGTAATGATATTACAGTGATGGCTCCCTTCCCGAAACAAACTTACAAGAAAAAATATAACACAAAAAAATAGTCACTGAATCTACAAAGATCCTGTATAGTAGTTTTAACAAGAAAAAGTGCCTTGTTTGATGAAAAATGCTGACCCAGTTGACAGGTCCATTGGAGTTTTTAAAATGTTTGATACATATGGTGTTAACCTGGTGGACGTCTCACCAGCACTTTGCCAGTAGTTTAGAAGCAGACAATTTTTCAATTCAGCAGACAATTTTCCATGAATTGAGCACCTATCACAACAAAGATCTTGAAAAATCTCACCGACATGGAATTGGGAAAATGTTCAGAAAGGGCAGAATGTAGTTCCCATATTTCTGGCTGACAAGTGCACGTAAGTTCGGTGATTCAATGGAAAGTGCAAAAGACCTTTTGTGTATATATAGTATTAGGTTTTTAGATGGGATTGAAAGCGCTTGTGTTTCTTAAGCTGGTGAGTGCACAACACTGCAAATATATGTAGTTCCTTATTTTGGAGGATGAGAAAAATCCAGTGCTAGTACCTGCTATGAAAAGACCACATGATACAGTTTGGCAGGCAGAATCACTTGGTCATGAAGGATGCAGGCAGTTTTGATTCAGAAGAAGAAATAATCTAGCATTGTGTTTGATGAGAGATGTTTTAAAAACAAACTGAAAATTAAATGTATGCCAAGTTGCATAAATGTGCATGCATTGTAGAAACACTAGCATGTCTTGTATGTAAGTTGTTACAATGCGGTTGCAGTTAGTCCTTGTAAATGTTTGTACGCTCGTTAAGAAGTCCATGAACGGCCCTTGATTTCATGACTGCTAGTAATGCTTGAAAGGGGTGCAACTACAACAGTGTGATTAAATAGTTTTAATGATGACATGAAAATTTATGAAAGAAGCTAGGAAACACAGGTCTCCAGGGAAAAAATGTACAGGAAGATACACAACATGCTAGAAGTCCAATGAATTTAAAGTGTCCATGCACTGGGCATTTGGGAAATTTCTGAGACAGATTTATTTTTAAATGAATGGAATTATAGTTATCAGTATTTGCGGTAGCAGTTGAAACAATCAGAATCTTGATGTATCTTTACAGAGAATTTCATGTGTAGTTGGAAATGCACGCACAAATCCTCAGACTTCATAAGTCAGTGAATTGAAAAGAAAACTTGCTGATTCAAACATTCTGAGACCCTGATGTTATCAGTGCCTGTGCCATTTGTTGATTTATTATTTGGATCATCTATTTAAACAGAGTACTCAAGCCCTAGATTCATAGGAGTGTGGGTAGTCTGGGAACGGACATGGTTATCTTCAATCTTGTGCAACATTCAGTCTCGTACTGCCAAGTTTTACGTTAGATTTCACTGAACTGTTGAACTTGTTAGGGAGAATCTCTTTGGCCCACTTCTTTGACATTTCTGTTGCCTGAATCTGTCTTTCCAGACTGCGCTTCAGCCCTGATGTGGCCCTTTGCGGTCGGCTGGGCTATAAGCAACATTATCTTATCCCAGACTGCGCTTTCAGTTCCAATGGCTGCCCTGCTTCTTATTCTGCAAGACTGTGCTTATCACTTCCACTCTTCAGTCGGTTTTCTGGTACATTTTTAGAAGGTGTACTTTAAAGAGATGTGTGAAAGGTGGGTTTTTTTGTTGTTTTTTGATGACTTGTGAGTTGATTTTTAATGTGGTGACAGCCCTGATATGGCCTTTGCGGTGGGCTGGGCTATAAGCAACATTACCTTACCTTACCTTACCTTACCTTACCTTACCTTACCTTACCTTACCTTACCTTACCCTTCAGTCATTTTCTTTGGACACTGATTTTGGTTTATAAATATTTTTGCTGGTCTTTACTTTTGTCTTGTTTTCCTGCCTTGTAGTGGATTATTTCTGGAAGCTCTTATGCATCATGTAAGTATTGGCAATAGGGTACCAACCTCCTGTCTGTAGGCATCCAGGCCATACCCCATGCAGAAGTAGTCGACACACGGATGTGCCAATCAGTAGATATACTTAGTGTGTCACCACACCATTAATTTGATTTCTGTGTACAAAGTGAACCCCCACCTCCCTGTTTTGGGAAGAAACATGTTACGAGCTATGACGACTTCTGTCCAGTAGTATCTCTTTTATGGATTTTAACTTATTTTCCCGATCCATATTTGTTAATTTTTCTTTAGTTGAGGAAAGCAATGAGATAAAAATATTTTCAATTATGATTTGTGGAATGAATTTTCCTGAACCATGCCTATTTTCAACGTTGTTAAGCCTTGCAACCCAAGTACCATTTCATAACTTTTTGTGACGTTTTTCTTCTTTTTTTGTGTGTTTTCCTATTCCTTATAAATTTTGCAACCGAAGTTCTGCAAGGGTTGAAAACATGTGTCAGAATACCCCGCATCCCCCCCCCCCCGAATATATCGGTTTGACAGGACGAGTGATTTTATTGTTGTTTTTCTGCCCATTTGGGGTCAATTGATTTCAGATCCTTATCTTGAACAGCTTTTAACGCCTACTAATTTCTGGACTAGTTTAGCGGAACAAATTTTTTAATCTTAGTAAACCGCACACTAAGTCTTTAAAAATTTAATAGATTCCATTCCATTTGAAATGTTCCATGTAATGGGATTGGCGTGTTTTATGGTACCTAACCACGCACTGACATCATTTTCATTAATGAATAAAACTGGGTTTTTAAATCCAAAGACAAGTTTTTCTGTATGACAGAGAAACAGTTTTAAACCCACATTGAAAGAAATTATGTATGAGCATTATATTGAGTTGGCTTGCGTTCTGTATTTATTATTATAAAAACCTTGAGCTTCTTTACATTCTCGTACCTGAATTGCTAATATTTCAACATGTATCAAAGCAGAACAAAAAACACGGTGGTATTGGGTCGTCCTGTCTGCAACTTCGTTTATGTTTAAAGCAAATGGGACTTGTCATTATCTATGACAGGAGACTTGATATTATCGTAACATGGTGTTAATTATATATATTTGCTTGAAAAAAAGAAGGCTTCTTTGTACTTTAAATGTAAAATTTCAGTCACCAGTGTCAAATACTTTCTTAAAAGTGATATTCAACCTGAACCCAGGTAAAAATTTTTTCATTTGATAAACTATTCTCTCGTTTAAGTTAGTCTGATACTATGTCATATATCTGTACCGTGAACATCCTGTCTGTTCTTCATTTATAAGGTCTGGTTGTACAACTTTCAGAGGGCTTGCTACCGCAGTTAACCAATCATGTAAATCAGATTTAGAAGTAATATACGTCTCTTGTTCTTAAAAAAGAAAATTCTAGGTTGGTCATCTTTAAGTATACACGTTACTAACCTTTGCTTCTTAACATGAGACATCTCTTTTTTTTAAATTCAGCATTCAGTGCTTTGAAAACAAACGACCCCTTTATTCCTAGAACCATGGGGGGGAAAAAAACAACTCACCACTGTACCCGTCTGTCCTGGACTTTATTGTTATACACGTCTTTCAATTCAGTTGCACAGATAAAGAAAAAAACATTCTTCTGGTGTACCCGGGGTTAAAATTATATGTGTTGCATTTGAATTAGATGTATTGTGTAGTGGCCTATGCTGGCTTCCAGACTATTTCTGAAATCAGTCTTTGTTTATTGTAATATCTATATAAGCATAACCTACTTCTAAATGTAAAACATGTTATTGTCTGTCAATCATTCATAATTATCTCCACACATCTATTATATAAAGCTGAGTTTGTCTGTCTGTTCTTTTATACACGGCCACAGTTTTAGGCCGATCGCCACCAAATTTGGTATCAAGTATCCTTGCTGCCCTACAAACAGCAATGATGGAACGGCGATCACGTGACGCATTGTGTCGTGACGCAATTTGCGTCCACAGACGCAAAACTGAACATCGGAACACAACACGGCCACAGTTTTAGGCCCGATCGCCACCAAATCTGGTATCAAGTATCCTGCTGTCCAACGAACAGCAACGTTGGGCCGGCGAGTCACGTGACGTATTGCGTCGTGACGCAATTTGCGTCCACAGACGTAAAACTGGACATCAGAACACTACACGGCCATAGTTTAAGGCCGATCGGCACCAAATTTAGTACCCCATCCCCTTCCCCTCCCCAAAAGTGAAGTTGACACAGAAAGCTCTTGTAGACCGGCAATCAGTACACATTCAAGTGATCGATACATGGTTTCAAGAAACTTCAGAATGTGATTATGGCTGAATTATATCTCATATTATTCAACAGAAGTAATCAAGAGATGTATGTTGCCATTTCAGATTGGGCATTACCGACCACTTGATGGGTCCCAGGCATTGCAATAGCAGTGCCAACAAGACCTGTCCAATTGGCAGTTCCAGTTTTGAAAACGAGATTCATTTCCTTCTCAAATGTCCTCTTCATGTTCATTAATTTAAGATCTCTCTCTCTCTCTCTCTCTCTCTCTTCTTCTCTCTCTCTCTCTCTCTCTCTCTCCCTCCCTCCCTCACTCTCCCTCTCTCATTCAGAACTCTGTGCACTCCTCTCTCTCTCTCTCTCTCTCTCTCTCTCTCTCTCTCTCTCTCTCTCTCTCTCTTCTCTCATTCAGAACTCTGTGTACTTCGCCAATAGTTGGGATTTTATTCAAACAGGAAAACAAAAATTAGCTTGGCTGTTTGACTTTTCCCTGGTCTGTTGATACCCTATCTTCCTATGAAGCTCGCTCAAGGCCTCCTCATACAAACCCACGCGCAGATTCTTCCTGCCACAGCCTGACCACCGATTTTGCAGAAAAAAAAGCGAATATAGTATGCCGTTATGAGGCAACCCACCAGAGGAGACACTGCATTGCTGCCGCGTCATTGTGAAGGTGTCTGTGGTGCCTGTTAGATCCAGCATACCAAAGACACGTTGTACAATGCCTTCAGCTGCGACAATAAGTCGCCCACCCTGCGTGATGAGCGCCCACATGATCTTGTCAACAACACATCTGGACACGACCTCCTAACAGGTTACTGAGGAGAAGTCACAACTGAGGTTAGCAGGACATGAAGGGCCACAGACAGCAGGACATGAAGGGCCACAGACAGCAGGACATGAAGGGCCACAGACAGCAGGACATGAAGGGCCACAGACAGCAGGACATGAAGGGCACAGACAGCAGGACATGAAGGGCCACAGACAGCGGGACATGAAGGGCCACAGACAGCAGGACATGAAGGGCCACAGACAGCAGGACATGAAGGGCCACAGACAGCAGGACATGAAGGGCCACAGACAGCGGGACATGAAGGGCCACAGACAGCGGGACATGAAGGGCCACAGACAGCAGGACATGAAGGGCCACAGACAGCGGGACATGAAGGGCCACAGACAGCAGGACATGAAGGGCCACAGACAGCGGGACATGAAGGGCCACAGACAGCGGGACATGAAGGGCCACAGACAGCG
Source organism: Conus ventricosus (assembly GCA_018398815.1). Taxonomy (NCBI): domain Eukaryota; kingdom Metazoa; phylum Mollusca; class Gastropoda; order Neogastropoda; family Conidae; genus Conus; species Conus ventricosus. The sequence goes on from JAFLJL010015367.1 coordinate 38,761, forward strand.
GGACATGAAGGGCCACAGACAGCGGGACATGAAGGGCCACAGACAGCGGGACATGAAGGGCCACAGACAGCGGGACATGAAGGGCCATAGACAGCAGGACATGAAGGGCCACAGACAGCAGGACATGAAGGGCCACAGACAGCAGGACATGAAGGGCACAGACAGCGGGACGTGAAGGGCCACAGACAGCAGGACATGAAGGGCCACAGACAGCAGGACGTGAAGGGCCACAGACAGCAGGACGTGAAGGGCCACAGACAGAGGACATGAAGGGCCACAGACAGCAGGACATGAAGGGCCACAGACAGCAGGACATGAAGGGCCACAGACAGCAGGACATGAAGGGCCACAGACAGCAGGACATGAAGGGCCACAGACAGCAGGATGTGAAGGGCCACAGACAGCGGGACATGAAGGGCCACAGACAGCAGGACATGAAGGGCCACAGACAGCAGGACGTGAAGGGCCACAGACAGCAGGACGTGAAGGGCCACAGACAGCAGGACGTGAAGGGCCACAGACAGCAGGACATGAAGGGCCACAGACAGCGGGACATGAAGGGCCACAGACAGCAGGACGTGAAGGGCCACAGACAGCGGCACATTGTGATGACTGATCAGAGTGAAGCTGACTGAAATGGTGCCATAGCGTTTCACTCTGCTCTGTGATTTCATACCAGGACCATATTCACTTCCCTTCGTCGTCTACCCGGTATCGGCCAGGACCAGCTGACCACAAACCTTCAGAGTGGTCAGGAACTTTAAGTAGCACCCGTAGAAAACCATCCATGAAGTGGAAGAAATTCAACTAAATGTTCCTCGGCTTTCAGTCTGAGCTCCCAATACACTCAACAATCTTGAGCAAGAGTCGGTTAAGGAAAAGATATTTTTTAAAAATCAGTTTGCTGTGTAAATAAAACTGCTTAAATAAAATGAGGTTTTCAGGAACAGAAATAATTAAAACATTACATAGTATTTTGAAAACTCCTTTCTCCTCGAACTGAAGCCAGACGATTTTTGCACTACCAGGAGCCGCACGCTTCAAAACCTACATGAAGGTCCTGTACTCCCGGGGAGTCTCCAAACTGACAAAGGAAGCCCCATGTCCTCGGCATGTCTGTGCACCGTGCTTACACGAAGTGAACGATCTCTGTGAATGTTGTAGATGTAGCATCTTCCCCCAGCATCTATCTGTGATACAGATTGACAAAACACGTACACTAAAAAGGAAACTGCATACGTGCGTATACGAGTATGTATGTATGTACGAAGACAGTGATGAAGGATTCACTGACGAAGACATGTCTTGATTTCAAATGTGAATCATGATGAAATTGATATTGCGACATACGTTCTTTCATTATGACTTGAGACCATTGATTACGGCAAATTTTTAAGATAATCTGGAAATCAACATAGGCTACTGGACAATTGTGTTTTCTTCAATTAGTACACCAGACTATTTGTTGAAATTGCTTGCAGTGCTGTAATTTGCTTCACTTCAGATCTCTCAGATTTAAATGATTGAGTGCCAACCATCGTCTATCAGTTATCTTTGGCTTTTCAGCTGCACTCAAAGTACATCTTCCACAGTTGTCCATTAGAAACACCTTTGACGATAATTACTCAAAGCAAGAAGACATCATCTGAATTTTAATTTTAATGGGGGGGGGGGGGGGGGGGGGATAAATAATCTACAAAGATACAAAATGTTCATAAATGTAAAGAAAATGTCAGCAAATGTTTTAAGACAGAAGGAGGTCATCACAGGAAGATCCAAGGGTCCTCCGTTCGCTGTATGTTTGTTTCTTGCACAGTGTCACTGGCATGTCCAGCATTTAGCTGAACCAGCATGTCACGACGAGCGATTTCAAGCTGAGAAAATAGGGCATCGTTTACACTTAACTACTTCTCTTATGGCTCGCCTTTCATTTTGGCAGAGGAATTAGAATCAGACACACCTGTTTGACGCTCTAAGCCAATTCCAGAACGTATTTATCTTGATTCCAAGTTGCAACCGAAAGAATGCACTCTTGGGTAACAAAGGTGTCTGAAAATCTGAAGAGCTTCTCTGTGACAGTAGAAAATGATTTGGGTGCATTACTTCAAGGGGGTTTCACTCTCTTCAGTTGGATGCATGTCTAAACTTGCTTAGCTTATTCAAACTCATATTCCTTTCCGTGTTTTTCCGTGGTTTCCTATGTTTGTTTGTTTGCTTCGGGACAACAAATAAACTATAAGAATTACCACAAAGAACACACGGTAGCTTCTCCCTTCCTCCCTCATTGAAGTGGTGTATGTTCGCTGTTGTGGCTGAGTGAGCCTTTTATCTTTCTTTCTTTTTTTTCTCTCTTCCTTTTCCCCCCTTTTCCTCTTTCGCCACTGCTTGGCAAAAGTTTACCTACATACCTACATGCAACGAGGCCTAAAATGATTCTTTCTCCAGCTTGCTTGCGATGAAATACTGACAGGCGCCGTCTGCGCTGTAACAGGACTTAGATTATATTCTGTTTGTTAAGAATTTTTGGAACCTGTCTGTTTGCCTCGCTGTGTGTTAATTTTATTTCATCTTAGAAGAAAATATAATGGCGTGGTGTATTGTGTTACCTTGAAATCGTCTGTCTCACGAACATGACAGACTTTCGCTGCGCATTGCAAAGCATACAAATAACTAGATTAATGTCAGGTGAGACCGTACACCCGACCCTCGTTAAAATCAATTAACTGTCGCTTTCAGGCAAGCTAACTGATACAATACAGTTGTATCCAAATTGTGTAGCGTTCTACAACTTAATGATCAGCAGTCAACAGAATACAAAGTGTTTTACTGTTAGTGCAGTATGTTTTATTTGACACTTCCACACTCTAGAATCTCCAAAACGGAAGATGTTCTACAAATGCTCCAAGCCAATTCACGAAGCTGTATATTACAGTCAGCCAGTGTGAAAACTGCGAAGGTGTTCTCATTTAATCCTTAATTTTTTTTTAATGGTAATAAGATATACTTTCATTTCAAATCTTCTTTCAATTTCTAACACAAAAATGTAAATTAACACTGTATGCAGGTAATATAATGTTATTTCTGGGTGATAAGCATATCTTGAAAAGCGTGGCACTGGTAATAAAAATACTTGAATTCCTCAGAAATGAAAACAAAAATGCGGGTCATATTCTAGCCCAGCTCCCTAACCTGATCATAGTTAGACTGAAAATGGAGCCAACGTGGGCCAGATCAAATGAAAAGTGAAAATACTCTTGCTTGGAATTTAAATGTAAATCACAACCACAACGCTTCCCATCTTACTGAGTGACAGCAAAATCAGATTCTTTGACAAAAGACTAAAGACTTGCTTCACAAGGCTGCTTTGTGCAGGGAAAAGGTGTTAATCTGCAGACCCTGAATGTCAACTGAGATTCCACACAAAAATTGTGTCGTCTGTTCTGCTGTTGTATAGTGGGTGGGTAAATGTTTCTGTCACTAACGAGGCACACAGTTGGGTTAACAAAGAGGTTGCTTCTGTGGATGATGTCTGCCATGACGTCGTTCCTTGATTGCGGGCAAGTTAACGTTTGACCTCTCCCTACACGTGTGAGTTCGATGATGATGATGATGATGATGATGATGATGATGGCAATGATGTTATTTCACTCATAATACTTCCGTCTTGTCAAAATAAAACTGTGTCAGATATAAAGACTGATGCCAATTTGTCAGACACAAAACTATGTGCTAAAGAAATTCAAAACTATTTTCACTGTCACAAGGGTTGTGCACAAGTTGGGAGTCAGTCATGACTTCTTGTGATCTGTGTGGCTTAACTCGCAGTGGAGTCGCAGTGAAATTGTGCTTGCCGACTCCTGAAATCGCATGTTTTTTGCTGTTTAAAAAAAAAAGCCAAAAATTAAATTCAAACAATGTCCCCATTAGCGTGTTGATTCATCACTTCAATGTAGAAAATGCTCCCAGCAAGGTATCCGAACCAGCATGTGAAAAAAACATTTTTGAACCACATGATTCACCCTATATGTTCACTTGGTCTCAGCACACATTGTCACAGCTGTAAAACTACTCAGAAATGTTGGCTTGAAGTTTGGAAATACAATGGTCAGAACTTGTAATGAAGATAAATGCATAAAAATGAAGGTGGAAAAAAAATCAGAATCGAAAATACCGCCACATAGTGACTCGGGGGGGGGGGGGGGGGGGGGGGGGGGGGGGGGGGGGACACGCTGAAACTGTCTAACTGACCATGAAACATGGTCAAAGGGAAGGAATTCGTGCCAAAAATGACTTGCAACAGTTGTTTCCCGCCAATTTTGCTTATGCGATTAAAAGAAAAAATCGTGACTTGCCGACGGCAGTCGGGTGCCGTCGTGACGTCAAACGATGTTCCGAATGACGGCAGCCCGGTGCCGTCAAGACTTAATAATTGAGCGTTAACTCAATGAAGTCTTGACGGCAAGTCAAAATCCCATTGTTGTTCGATTAGAAAAGAGGTAGAAACTATGTTCTGGAAAAATCTTAAATAAATGTTAGCGAACCGCCCAGAGAACGTGGACAAACGAGTCACAAGACAAAACACAACGCGTTTCGACCTCTTAGGTCTTCCTCAGGTGAGACATAAACGAATAAAACAACGAAAATGCACTTAGCTTTGATCGCTTCAACGCCTTCTTCCTTGCGCTGAACTCTGAAGCGATCTAAGCTAAGTGCATTTTCGTTGTTTTATTCGTTTATGTCTCACCTGAGGAAGACCTAAGAGGTCGAAACGCGTTGTGTTTTGTCTTGTGACTCGTTTGTCCACGTTCTCTGGGCGGTTCGCTAACATTTATTTAAGATTTGTTTAGATTTCCGCCTGCAGTCGTCTCGCTTTGCAACTAGATCTATGTTCTGGGAGCAGTAGTTCCTGGTTGCTCCTGAGACAACTTCTTGATTCACTGGCTGACTGGGCCCTGCGTTTGTGAACTGGTGTGTCTCCAGCATGACAGCTGTTTGCTTGAGTTCCGTGTTGAGATGGAAGAACCAAAGTGTGATAGTGAATTATAATTGTTTGGCATTAGGCTGTTGTGTAGCTGGTTTATGTGAGACGGAATTCTTGTACTTTGACTTGAATCCTGATTTCTCTTTTTCCTCAAAAAGGTTGTCTTATCCACGTGCTTACTCATGCTCCATCCGTTTGTGACAGATGTATGGTGGGTGCAAAGATTTCCCGAGTTGAAACAGATAGCAAACACAAACGGTTTCTTTTCAACTCGTCGGAATTCACTGAACAGATAGCAAACACAAACGGTTTCTTTTCAACTCGTCAGAATTCAAACAAAAATATCCAGACATTCATCGAACAAACTTTATTACATATATAACAGTATTCAAGAAATCAAACAGGGCCTATTTTTCAGAATACAATTGTGATTTCGCTGGGTGAACGTTTAGACATTCGTGGATATTGAAGTCTAGTCGATCATTTTTGAAAGGCAGCAAACTTGTGCAGTCTTTACTGTTGATTGAGATCCTGCTGCATTAGCAGTCAGCAAATTAAATGAAAGAAATTGCAATTTCGACTCGAGTCTCATTGAGCACTGTTAGTTTACTACAAACTAGCGTCGGACATTTCGCTGAAATACACAGTATCCTTTTTTTCTTTTTTCTTTTGCGTGATTGTTCATTGTTCTTTGTTTGCAGTCGAATTGTGAAGAATAACAATCACTTATCCTCGGAAATGTCCTTTTGTCTATATTTTTGGATTTGGACCATATTTGCACTTTCTGCTAGAACATCTTTGCTGTGTTGATAATCCCAACAGCGAAAATCGTGTCCTGTTTGGATTTTGTTCTGGTTCATCCCTTCAGAAGTGATTATCTAAGATGTTTTTCTGTTGTCCTTGTGTCCAGAGAGAGAGAGAGAGAGAGAGAGAGAGAGATTTGTACTTTCCTTTAGCGAGAATCTTGCTCCATGTCGATTTTATCATGGTAGGTCTATATCCCTTAAACAATAATTATATCTGAAATATTTCTGTTATTAACCAAGTTCTTTGTATAGAAATACAGATTTCACGTTGTCCATAGGTCTACAAGATTTTCGTAAAACCTTAAAGTACAAGACACGCAACCGATAAAAAAAAAAAACCCATGCAATGCGTGCACGCAATAAGTGATCTTGATCTGTGGTAGAGTGGATCGATTATTTACATCTTGTCACATCGTTTGTTACACCACATTTCCTTGTAATTCTTTGCCCAGG
>JAFLJL010015367.1:50000-70753 GCA_018398815.1 Conus ventricosus
CTATAGTCCACTCTGTAGGGATGATCTTGTCCGGGCGGCTCAGAAGGTCCGCCATTATGTTTGCACTGCCGGCTATGTGTTTCGCCGACAGATTCCACCCCTTGGCATGCGTCCACAGTAACAACTGCTCCGCTCTGATTGAGAGATTGGGGGCATGAGTGCCTCCCTGTTTGTTTATGAGAGACACCACTGTGTTGTTGTCTGACCTGACTAAAATCTCTCCTGGCGGGATCCAGACCTGCAGCTCTTGGAGGGATAGGGCTACCGCCTCTAATTCCAGTCTGTTGATATGGTTAGCCCTGCATCTTCCTGTCCCATGTCCCACTGACTGTGTGTTCGTTCATGTGGCCTCCCCAACCGTGTTCCGACGCATCTGTGTACACTGTTGCCAGAGGCGGAGGCAGAGTGATTGGAGACGATGCCTTCAGCCAATCGTGGTCGAGCACTGTTGGATTGTGTCCTTGAACCAGGGTTGTATACTGATTTTCTGGTTCCAACGATCCCTGACCTGGGAGAATCGGCTGGCTACTTCCCGTTGCAGGGGCCTCTTGTGAAGTTTCCCCAATGGTAACAGGGGGGCTAGAGACTCCATCTGCCTAGTACTGCAAAGAGATTCCTGGCTGAGATGACTGGAGTGGTAGTAACTTGGTTAGTTGTGTCAGAAGGGCCTCCCCCTGGCCTTGCTGGGTTGGACGTGTAAGCGTTGGTGTCGAATTCCATCCCCAGATATGTAAACTTCCTGGAGGGAGTGAGTTCGGACTTGTCCAACCTGATCACAAAGCCTAGGTCTTCTGTAAGCTTGCGTAAGACCGTCATTTGGTTGAGGCACTCTGTCTCCTTCTCCGCCAGAAGTAGCCAGTCGTCCAAATAGGTATGTAGCCTGATCTTGCGTTTGTGCGTATTGGCTACAACCTCCTTCACCACTCTGGTGAAGACGAAAGGTGATAGGCTCAATCCGAATGGGAGTACCCGGTACTGGTAACATTTGCCCCCCATTCGAATCTCAGCCATTTCCTGTCCCTTTCTGCCACCATTATATGGAAGTAGGCGTCCTGAGGTCTAATGAAGTGGCCCAATCGTGTGGCTGTATGGATCTCCTGATGTTGTCTGGGGATTCCATCTTGAATTTCACCTTCTTGAGGAAAGCGTTGAGGGGAGAACAGTCCAGAATGGGACGGTATCCTCCTGAAGGCTTGGGAATTGCGAATAGCCTGCTGTTAGAAGCCGGGGTGATGACATGTTCTTCACCTCTTCTATAGCCCCTTTCTTCATCATTTCCCTACTTGCTCGTCTAAGGGGTCTTGTTGTTCCCTCGACTTTGGACGTGGGAAAGATATAGGGCTTCTTTGCAGTGTCGGCTTTCCTTTTTCCCAAAGGAGGCGAAACCCCTTCTGCACGATGTTTAAGACCCAGGCTGACGCTCCATTTTCTTCCACTCCTTGTACCTGAGCACATAGGGGCCTTGAGTGGAAGCAGGAGTAGTGTTCGTCAGTCACCTCCTCCCCCCCCCGCCCTTTGCCTTGTGAAAATTTCCTTTGGGTTGAGGGTTAGAGAGCTGGTGCTTTGTTGCACTCTTGGGCCTGTAGGCGTTGGTTTGTGGTTGGAACTAGGCGCACTGCTCCGGTAAGAGGTACTGGGGCGATTTTTGAAGTCCCGTACCCTCTTTGTCTGGCTGATGTAGTTGGACGACCCGAGGAGCGTTCCCTTTTTCTTTCTGGGGCGTACCTGAGGAGGGAGCGAGTCGTGGCCTCCGATTCCATGTCCCGTTTTGCTTTCTCCATTTGAGATTCTTCAAACAGTCCCTTAGAGAACACACTCGATTTTAGCAGTGTGTGCTGATTTCCATAGGAATGTTAGTGGATTCCAGGGCTTCCTCTCTCATCTCCATTAAACTGGCAGCATGAAGGTGACCTGTGAGCGTCGCCGCCGTCTCCGCCGCCTGGTGAATGCTTTTCATGCATTGTGTCAAAAACTCTGCGCTTGCCTCCTTCTTCCACTGTCTGTCTGCACCTTGTTTCGGGGCAGTGGTGTTGGAGAGAACTACTACCTTGATCATTTGCTCTATATGAGCCAGAGCACTCTGTAGGCGAATAGTGGCGTCTTGCTGGACCCTATTTCTTTTGAAAGTTCTGGAGGGTTCTCGTTTCGGATCTCTCTTAAAAAAAGTTTTTTTTCAGATTTCTCTCGGGGCAACAAAGGGGCGGCCTTAAAATCCCCCAGGAAAGGTGAGTATTTCCCCCAATGCGGGAAAAATTTCACCCCTTTGGGGGTTTTTGCTGATTGCTTTTGTCCTTTAACAAACATTTCAAATGTCTTTTTGATCCCACGGGTCGTAAAATTTTGTTTAAAAACCTCTTGAAAAACTTTTTTGGGCTGGTAAAAAACCTTTCCCCACACCTGTCCCCATTCATTTTAGTCTTCTTCTCCTTTGTTTTTTTGGGGATGTCGGGGGCCCTTGGGGCAATTTCCCGAAAGGGGAAAAAACCCTTCTTTGGCTCACTTTCGCCCTAAACCCAGTTTGGGGCAAAAGGGGCCCCCGGGAAAAAAAGGTTTTTTCCCGGGTTTTTTGGGACAAGTAAGATTTTCAATAACCAAAAAAAACGATTATCTACCCCCCCTCTGTGTAGGGTTATCCGTTTTTAATAAAAATTTTACTAAATTTTTCAGATTTTAATTTTTTTTTAAAATCCTTTGTTTTTCCTGGTCATTTTAAATAACTTCATTTTCGCGCAAACTTTCCCTTTCAAATGAGCCCTCTGTCTTTCATGTGAAATAACAATAAGTCTTTAAAACGTTTTTAAAAAGTTTTTTTAAAACCGGGGTTTTTATTTCTGGAAAAAAAATTTTCCCAACTTATCCCATCATGTCTTCCGCTGAAACGTTTGAAAAAGGTTTCTCTTTTTAACTATATCTTTTTCTGCCGAACGGGTATCTTTTAAAAAAGGAGTGTCGGGTTTCCCTTCAAACACTTTATAAAAGTTTTTCTAAACACTCACTCAGTTTTTTTGCTTGGTTTTTAAAAAATTAGTCTTGTTGTCCTTTTAAAAAACCTCTATCATGATATGCTTTTTTTCCTTTTTAAAGTGTTGGACAAAAAATCAAAATATGACCCAAATTTTAGCGATAAAACTGTTTGTAAAAAGTCTAGGAAAAATATTTTTTTTTTTCACAACCGGGTTTGCCCAAAAATAATGAGCAATGAGGAAGTTTTTGTCATAAGTTTAACTGCCCCCTTGGTTTTATAAAAGGTTTTTAATTTTAATCCGTTATTATTTTTATCTTTACTCCCCGTCAAAATTGTTCAGTATAAAAAAACCCCTACGGGGCCCTAAATGTGAAAGGGTTTAACCCAATTCAGTTTGTAAGATTGTTTTTTTTAAGTCAACTTTTGTTTTTGTTGCTTGTTGTTATGTTTTTAAATTATCTCCCCTTTGGTAAAAGAACGCGATGGTAATTTTTAAAGGCGTTTTATTTTCTAAGTTTTCCAGTAATTTTAAAATTCCCTTTTTAAAAGGGGTCATCATAACGCCACAACCCCCCCCTTCCCCCATTTTTTAAAAGACAAAAATTTTTTAAAAATTATTTTTAACGGTCTCCTAATTTTCTGTTTGGAAAAAACCCTTTTAATTTTGTAAAAAGTTTTTTTTAACAACTGTTTTTTTTTTGGAGGAGGGTACTGTTTTTTCCCCAAAAGGCGTTTTTTTCAATTTTTTCCGACTATTGTGCCCGGCTTTAAGGGCTTACTTTGTAAAAGGGGCCAGAGTTGAATGTTTTTTCTAAAATTTTTTTTGACGGCTAAAATAGAAAGGGGGGTTTTAAAATTAAAAATTTTATTTCCCTTTCAAAAATTGGTTCAAAAGTGCCATTTAGGTCAGGTTTTCGAATATTTTATTTTATACTGGCCAACATTTTTTGCTCTAGATTGGGGGTTTTGTTCTATTTTTAGGAAATTTTTTGCTGCCCCCAACCTTTTGCTTTTTTAAAATTCCCGTCTTTGTGTACTAAAACCCCTTTCAAAGTGCCTTTTCCACCGTTCAGTTAAAAGTCCGCAACATCTGAAAGGTTTCTTTTTTTTTCTAAAGTTTTTACCCTCACAGGAAAATGTAACTCCTGTTTTTCTGGCCCACGGGGGACATTATTTTTTAGTAACGTATTTTTTTATTTCCAAAACAATGTGAAGGTTTATCACTTTTTTCAGACTTTCCTTTTTTGTTGCGTTTTTTATTTTAAAAATGATAAAACCTCCCCAAAAATTAATCTTTTGAACTGTAAATTGGGGAAATTGTTAATTTCATAATCGCAAATGCAGTTTTTCCCTGACGGAAGAGCTCAAAAAAAGGGTTTGGGGGCCTTCCATCATTAAGTTTTCATCAGTGTCAGCTAAATCCAAATAAATTTTTAAAAGAAATTGAATTTTAATGAAAGGGTCGAGGGGAAATTTTTCTCCTCAAAGTAGTTTTGTTTGACGTAACTCTAAAACTATGAACGGCCCGTTTGGGCGTTGTAAAACCCAAACATTTTAGCTAGCTCTTTATAAAAATAGTACCTACTTCTTTTCTTCAGGTTTAAAGGGAATTTTTGTTTTAGTTTCGCAGGTTAAGTTTGAGGCAATGTCAAATTTAAATCATTGCTTTTTTTTGGAGAAAAACCCGTAAAAAACCATGGGTTTGGGTTAACGGCTAATTTAATTGGCCTCTATTATTAATTTTTTTAATCTTATTATTTCTTGGCTTTGTTATTTTAAAACCCCTTACGGACTTTTGTAGAATATTTCATGGAGGCGACCGTTTTTGTTCCCATTCGTTATTAATAGATGTTCAAAAACCCGGAAGGGCGGTTTTTTGAGTTGTTATTGTTACAAACTTTTTTTAAAACCCCAAATTAAAAATGAGTGCTTTTCAAATATACTGATGAAAAATTATTTGTTGGCCGCACTAAAATTTCTTAAAAAATATAAAAATTTGACCCCTCGACATTTCTGTGCCCAGATAAAATTTTTCTTAAAAAGGTAAGTACCCCTTTAAAGCAGATTTTTAAAACCCTCCTTTTAAAAAACCGACCCACCAAAAAGGTGTGGTTTGGTCACCCGGATGCAGTTTTTTTCAAAACCCGGGGTTAAAATTTGCTGTGTTTTGTGCATAAAAGGGGTTGGGGAAGTGTCGTATGCTGATCCTTAAACCCTCCTAACCCTTTTGGGTTTAGGTAGTGTACAGTTTCTTTTTCTATTACCTTCAGACGTTTTTTGCTGAATGAAAGGGCCCCATTACAAATGAAAAACCCTTTTTAACCCTTTTTTAGCAACAAATTTAGATTTAAAGGGGTTTTTGAAGAATCTGTAACGAATTCAATATTAACATCAAGACAGACTTTAGAAAAAAGTTGATTTAACATGGCTTAGGCCCCCCCTTATTTTTGGGGGGCGTGCACGAAATTTAAAATTTTAGGGAAGGGAATCCCCCTTACAATTTTTCTCTTCAGGCAAAAAAAATTTTTCCCTGGGCCCATGGAAGAGCTTTAAAACAGCATGGCCCAAAAATTTATCTTAGACCCCTTCAAAGGGAAAATAGGGGGGAAATTAAAACGAATAAACGACTCTATTGTACTTAGTTTGGTGTTTGTGGGTTTAAAGCCGGGCAAGATCGACCCAAAAAATGATCCTTTTTCGGCTTTGATGAAAAAAAAACAATATTTAGCAAATTTAGAGGACGCATTTTTTTTTCTGTTGTTTGCCTTCAAGTTTTAAAAAGGTACCAAAATTTTTTACAATACGCAAGTTTAAAAGTGGGACTTTGCTTTTGGGCATGGTTTTTTTCATCCCTACCTTCTGACCTCGGGACCCCGGGTTTTGGAACAAAAATAAACTAAAACAAGAAATTTTCGTTGGGGAATGAACAAAAAGGGTGGGGAAAAAAACCGAATAAATTTGAGCCTTTAATATTGCAAGAGAAAAAAAACAAGATGCCCCCCCAAAAATAAGTCTTCAAATTTTACAAAAGGGCCCAAACCCCAAAGGCCATTGAAGACTAAAGCAAAGCTCGCGGATCTGTTCGCGTTGACCTAAATATAAAAAAGGACAGCGCTTTTTCTTTTTTTTAACAGGCTAGGATTATTGGTTTTTTTCTTACAAAAAAAAAACCCAACTTTTAAGGGGAACTAATGTCCTAAGTGCTCGGCCAAAAGGGGCCAAACTACTTTGCTTGAGTAGACAAAACCCGGGCTGAAAAATTCCCCCCCCAATTTTCCTGGTAAGCGTCCACGGCTTTCCCGCTAATTTTTTTAATAAATTTCCCAAGGGATGATAAAGCTGTTTTTTTCCCCAATGATTTATCAGGGGGGAGAGGGAGGCGATGGCGGCGGGGAAATGAACTTTGCCCCCGCCGCCTGTAATACCCATCCCCAGTGTATTATTGCAAACCCAAAAGGTGTTATAACGCTTCCCAAATGTGACTCCTGCTTTTCAAAACCAATGTTTTTTCGCTCTGCTAGCGTTGCGTCTTCATTTTAAAATTTTTCGAGGGGTTTTTTTTTCTTTCACTTGGTTCGAAATAGGCCCGGGTTTTAGTAGCGTCACTTCTAGTCTTGCTGATCTCCTTGTTAAAAGTTTTTATTTTTGGGGGTTTTCTTTTTTAACGAGTTTTTCTTTTTCTTTTTTATTTGCCATTTTTCCCCTTTAGTTTTGCAAAATTTGTTTGTTAATTCGCCTCTGTGGTTTTAAAGCTTTAAAAAAAGGGCCGTTAGTTTCGAAATGGGTTAGCGGTGAGTCTTTGTATAGTTTTTAAACGCTGTTTTTTGAAAAACTGGTTCTGTTCTTTTACATTTTTTAAATTCCCCCTGCTGATTGATTTAATTCTTTTTTTCCCATTTTTGATTTGGTTATTGTGGGAGTTCTTGAAAGTGTTTTTTTGAATTTTAAAAAAACCCTCCCTCCGCCCTTTTTTTAATTTTTGGCCTAAAAAGGCCAAGGCGATTTTGTAGCTGCAGGGAGTCTATTTCAAATTGAAACCCCGGCTAAAAAAAACTTTGTTGGGTCTTTTTTAGTTGTAAGTGAACAGTTGTCCTTGGTCGCCCCCTCCAAAAAAAAGGTCATTTTTACTTCAAAACCCATTGGGGTCTATAAATTGGGGGGGTTTTCCTTGGCCAAAAATTTGGGTTTATTTTGATCGGCCTTTTTCTTTTAAATTTCACGCCCCCAAAGAGAGCCCCAAAGCGTTGTTGTCCCAAAGGAGTCATTTCATAGGGTCGTCCCCGGAAATCTAAAATTTCTTAATCTTCATCCCCCTTTGCCTCCCTTTTTTTTAAAAAATTTAACTTTTTTTTTTTTGGTTTTAAAAAAAATGCCAAAATCTTAGGGTCGTTTTTGCCCCGCATAGAAAAAAAGAAAAAAGGCCCCATGGCGTAAAGGGGAAAATAAAGGGAATATTATTTTTTCCCCAAATAACCCATTACTATTGAGCAATCAAATTTTTAAAGTAAAATTTTCCAAAGACCTGGGAAAAGCAGATGAATTGTTGTGCCGGCTCTGGCTTTTATTTAAAATTGAACTCGCTTCAACAAAACCCAACAGGACGGGTTGAAACAGAATTGGGGCGGGAAAAATCGTAGAAAATTTCTAAAAAAACTTGGGGGGGCAAGAAATATTTTCTTTAATAATGCAGCCCTATTTTTAACCTATTTGTTTCTATGGCAAAACCGGGAATGAAAGGTGTTCTCGCTTTTAAAGGGAATCGAAAATGAAGAAGCACAAAAACTTGAAAAAGGCCCCAAAGATACTAAGAGGGAAAAAAAAGTATGCGCTTTTTAAATTTTGCGTATAAAAATCGTTTTTTCCATCCCCTTAGATTTGAGTTGTAAAAGCGCATGCGCCAAAATTTCCCAAGGAGATTAAAAGACAGTTTGAAATATGAACTAATTTTAAATGAATACAAACGTGTTATCAAGATCAACGGGAACCCCAAAGCAAAGTACAGCTTTTCTGAATTCTTTTAGAGTTTGCGTTGTTAGAAACCCCTTATTAGCAGAGTGATTGAGCGAATATAGGGGAAAATTTTTAATATTTTACGAAAACGGCGTAATAATTAAAAACTTACCCAAAAAGCAGGGCAGACACTATAGGAAATTTTTTATTTTTTTAGGGGTTGCAGCACTTTAACTTAAAGGCTTTTTTTGCTTTTGCAAAGATGAAAAAAACCGTTAAAAAAGAGGAAGTAAAAATTTTTTTAAACCCAAAAAAAACGAAATTTACAATGTTTCGATTGAGGGTAGTTAACCAAATTACGTAGGGGGGTTAAAACCCTTTAGCTTTTTGGGAGGGTAAAAAAAAAATTTTTTGGGGGCGGGAGGTGTAAAAAGCCCAAACAGTTGACCTTGTGTCTAAAGTTTTAAAATCTTAAAAATTTTTTGGCTTGATGTTTATTTAAAAAACGAAATAGGTTTAGGGGTTTGGCCCAAAGGGTTTAACGGGTTAATCAGGTGCTGGAAGCGGGGGGGGAACTGTTAGAGAGTAATAACATTAAAATTTTGAAAAAGAAGAAGAAGCCGTTTAAAACGCTTAATGTAATTTTTTTTTAATTATATGTTTGCGCGTGAATTTTAAAAAAGAGCAGTTTGGGAAAGTGTACTTTACAAAATTTTATTTTTTTTTAAAAAAAAGCATGTTTGTTCGGTTTATCCAATGTCCCTCCCGCGCCCCCAAAAGAAGGGTTAGTAGAACCCCAAACATAAAAACCCTTAGTTTTAACCAACTTTTACACAAATGCAAAAAAAAAATTTAGAGAAAAGGACCTTTAAAAATTCAGAAAACCCCAAAACAAAGGTATTCTGCTGCCTTTAATGCTGTTACCTATGTTAATTTTGGGAGCTTTGGGAATATAAGTGCTTTCAGCGGGAAACCCGAGTGTTGGTTCTTAGCAAAGGGGGAAATAGGGCACCCGCGGCTTTCCCTCTAGGGGGTTTTGTCTTTGGTCTTGGCTGTGTTCATTTGCTGAAGGTGGCTTAGCAAAAAAAAAAAAAAACAAAAGCCAACAGGTTTTTCAACTAAAAAAGGCAAAAACTTAGTTCGTTCAACTGACAATAAATAAAGACTAGCTGACTAAAATCACGGATGAAAAAAAATTTAATCTTTTAAAGGGGCCGTTTTTAAAAGACTACAAAAGACAAAAGTTTGTTTAAAAAAGAAAGGCGGGGGGAAAGTTTTTTCCCCCCCCCGGGACCCCAGCGGGAAAAAAAAGGAAGGGTTTAAAAAAAAGTAAACGAAAATTTTAAAACTCTTTTTAAAACAGCTACGTAAAAAATCGAAGGGTGTTTTTTTCTTTAGTTTATGAGCCCAAGAAACAAAAAGACCTTTGGGAAAATTGTTTTGTTTAAAAATTTTTTTTTTAAATTTTTAAATAAATTTTTTGGGTTTTTAGAAAAAAAATAACTTGGAAAAGGGTATATAAAGGGGACAAGGAATTGTTTGGGGAAATTGCTTGAGGAAAAGGTTTTAAAGACCCTTGAAGATATTGATCTGGGAAGTCATTGATCCAAAAAACGTGCAGGCAAGTTTTGGGTCATTTTTTTTCTCAAGTTCCAGGCAAAAACTAAAAAGCCCCGCAAGTTAAAGAAAGTTAGTGTTTTAATCGATATGTAACAAAAAAAGGGAAGAAAATCAAAGAAGTCTGGGTCTCGACTAAACAACAGACTATTTTTCTGTAATGATTAACACCCGGTTGGGCAGACCAAAAATGCTTGCACTTTTGCGCTTGGTGGGGCCCCCAAAGAGAGGCTCTGGTTGGTCGAGGGCAAAATTTCTGAGATCAGATTAAAACAGTCTAAGTTTTGGGGCCGATTGTTGGAAAGGTTTAAACTTCATACCTCCGCATTAGTTGAAAAAAAGCAGTTCAAAATTTAAAGAATTCGACGAAAAATGTTTTATTGGTGGGGTTCTTGCAGGCCCATTCGTCGAAAAAAAAACCCCGAGGAGTATCAAACTTTCCCCCCTTACATCAATGTTTTCTTAACTTTAGTGGAGTCCCCTTTTTCCTGTTAGTGTAGCCCAAAATTTTTTTCTTTTAAAGAACAAAAAAACCAATAACGGTTAATGTTTTACACTTGGGATGAGGAAAAAAATTTTGGGTTTGCCAAATTAAAAAGGTCCAAGAACGGCCCAAAAACAATAGGCAAAACCAGACAAAAATCATTTTGGATTATTTATGATTTTCACCAGCGGGGCTCCCGCTTTAAAAACTTTGATACGCACGTTGAGTAGACAAAGGAAGTATTTCAAAAGTCTTGGCAAAAAAAGAATTCTGAAAGAAAAGTTTAAAAAGAATTTGATCTTTTTCAAGCGCGAGCAAAATTTAAAAAACATTGAAAAAAGTTCTGAAAGCCCTGAAATTACAAAAACAAATTTCCCCCCCAAACGGTTTTTAAAGTTATTTTTAAAGCCCGGGAACGGATGAAACTTTCCCTACGTATTTTTGGGGAAAACTTCGAGCCCGTTTTATTGTTTTATAAAGGGGGCCAATCTCACAGAAATTTCCCAAAAAACATTTCTTAATGAGTAATCATCGATTTGTTATTTCCCCCTTAATTATTGTCGGTGGGGATGGCGTTCTTTCAAACCAGTATTATAAAAGGGGGCCAAATGCGCGGAATTTTCTTAAAAACGCTTTAGAAATGTGGGAATTAAATGTTCTAAAAATCAAAACCTTTTCTAAAATTCATAAGGGGCGCCGGAAGCCCAAAAACAACGAAATGCTCGGGGCCACACATTGTTGGATTTGTGGTTTAGAACTCAGTAAAAGAAGAAACAAATAAAAAAGTAAGAGCCCATGATCCCCTTTGGGGGAAATTTTCAGGGGGAGGGGCGAAACGTAAATGCAATTTAAAACAAAAAGTTTGAACAAGACATGGAAGCTGCTGTTTTCTTTCATAACTTGCGAGGTTACGACTCTCTTTTTAAATGAAAGCAGTGGACGAGCCTTCAGGGTTTTTCATTTTTCCCTTGACAGTCATCAGAAAAGTAAATGTGCTTTAATTGAATAACATGTCTTTTTATGAATCTATGAGCACAGGGTGGGATCATTTGAGTAAATGGGGTATTTTCCTTAAAGTCCTTTCCAATAACAGAGAATATTTTGACTAACTCTTGTTAGAAAGGGGGTTTTCCCTTTTGAGTACATGAAAAATTTTGGGGAAAAGGGTTTTATGAAGACACACTTCCTCCTAAAGGCGCGGTTTTTTTTTAGTTCGAGGAAAAGGAAACCGGGGATTTGTTTCCCGCATGTTTAAGATTCGTGGCAGAAATTAGATTGTAAAAAAGATGGGGACTATCATGATTAAAACTGAGGGAGAAGTATGGTTTTGGCGGTATTTTTGAAAACTATAGAAAGAACCCGCAGGGAAAATTATAAACCTGGATTTCCCCCCCCATTTTCATTTCTGCGCCCGGGGTGAGTTGGGTGCTTTTTTAAAGTTTTTTTGGGGTCAGATTGGGTTTAATTTTAAATTTGCCAAAAGATTCAGTTTTTGAAAAGGATTTCGCGGAGGAAATTTTGTTTTTGGCGTCGATTTTTACTGTTAAACCCCCAAACCCCAAAAACTTGGACGGGCTATGATCCCGGGTTTAAAGTCTAAATATTTTATGTTTTAGATGCAAAAAATCTGTATGGAGGGCAATGCGCAAAAAACTTCCATTACGTAACTTTAAAATGTACACAGGGGGCGATCGAATAAAAATTCAAAAAGCTTTTAAAATGGGGTTTGGGAGTTTTTTTCGCCGATCGCAGGTGGTTTTTATTCTAGAAGTTAATTTAGAATTATCCTCATTTAACTCCATTTACCTGCCCTAATGGGCATCCCCCCTTAGCAGCAGAAAGTCTAAAATGGGATTCCCACAGGGCCACCCCAAACTTTGTGCCTAAAAACCCTTTGGGGGGAAAAAAAAAATTATGTCTGTCATTACAGATTCTACAATTTTTTTTAAGACATGGTTTTAAGTTGAAAAGCGTTCAATTTGTATTTTTGTTTTGGTCAGAACGGTTTATGAAACCAACATCATGAAAAACACTGATTCGAATAAAACCCCAGAGTTCAGAAAAAGGGCTTTTTCAAGTGTTTAAAAACAGCTGTTTTTGGGAAAAACTATGGGGGAATCCGCACAAGCGTAAAAATGTCAGATTAGCACCCGAGGAACGAAGCAATTAGCTGACTTCAAACCCAATTATCAGGGGCTTCAGAAAAATTTTTATGATAGCTTTTTGGGATAAAGATGAAAAAAAAAAAATTCAAATTTGGAAAAAAAACCCCGTTTTTATTGGGGTTTTCTGTTTTGGGAAATTTTCAAAGTTTTGGGTGATAGAATTTTTTATGACTTCTTTTTAAACCCCTGTATCCGAGTCCGATTTACTTTTTCAAGATTTAAAGGGCAGTTTTGTTATAGTTTTTCCCTTTCTGAAGCCCTTTATAAAGAAAGGAAACGAAAAATGGTTAAAAGGGGGGATTTCAGGAGGTTTTGACACGTCCCCTTTTCCCCAAGATGCCTTTACATTCAAATTTCTAATTGGGGAAAGGTTTTTGGAAAAAATGAAGGTTGGGAAATTTTCTGGAAAGGTGTCAAGGAGGTTTTTTGGTTTTAAAGGGCAAAAAGTACAGTTTTTTCGGGCCCGGAAGGGAAAAACATTAGAAAACAAAGGGAATATCTGCGCGTTTTGCAGTCCCAAAAATATCACTTTACAACTCAAAGAAAACTTGTTTAGCAAAAAAAAATTTTTAACATGGGCAACGTAAACTGCGATCTAATCTACATGAGATCAACACAACCGTTTTAACAAAAGGGAAATGTTAGGTAGAAACAAACACAAAACGAGTATTTTTTTAATCCAGAGGTTTTCATATGCCCAAAGGGCACTGGAGGACCGCATAAAAGGGGGGTTTATTTTTTTCTCAACTTTTTTTATAAGATGAAACATAGCTTCATCCAATTATTTAAATCTTTTTTGTTTGCTTGATGCGTTCGAATTTTTTTTTTTTATTTTAAGATATTTTTTTTTCCCAAATTTGGGGGTTTGAGTTGTTTGGTGTTTTGGGTGATTTAGCAGCATTGATTAATCCCCGAAATGTTTCCTTAATAGCATTACACGTTTAAATGATTCCCCTATCATTTTTAAGGGCTCTTCCCTTTTCCATTTTCTTTCGTTCTGCAAATTCCTTCTGAGCTTCCTTTTTAAAAATCAAAAAATTTTTACGTAAATTAATTTTAAAAAGGAATGTGGTCGGTGGGATTATCTGCAGTTTTTCCCCAAAAAATCTTTGAGGAGCGGTTTGTTTTGGGTGTTTAGTTTCTCTTTTTTAAAACCCCGGGGGATTTTATTTTTTCAATTCTTTTTTTTATACGGGTCCACTCCAAAAGGATCTGTTGCCCTTTATGCGAGTGTCCCCCTTTGTTCCCCGGGAAAAAAAGGTTCCCTTTCTTTTAAACAACGGTTAAAAAGTTTGCTTTTGGGGTTTTATGGAGTTTCCCGAACATTTATTTTTTTTTCTTTTTTATTTTTTGTACTGGGTTTTTGCCCCTTTTAAAATTTTTTTTATTCATTGCGCGCAAAACTGAGGGGCAAATCTTTAAAACCCCTTCTGTGTTGCCCAGAATTGTCAATCGCTCTCTGTGTACTGGTAGGAAAAAAGTCTTTTTAGGTAATGGTTTTTTTAAAGTTTTCAACTAAACCCGTTTATCTGTGGGAAATCCCGGGATGGCCCCTTTTGATGGTAACTTAGGGTTTTAACAATAAATTTATTAATTGGCCTTTAAAAATTTTTTTTCATCGAAATTGAATTGCGAGGGAAAGTTAAAAGGGCCTGGTTTGGGTTTTCGTTTTTTATAAAACAGCAAAAAGCGAAGCATCTTTTGTGTTAAAGGTTCCGCATCTTTGTATCTTGGAAAACTATGTCAATTTTAATTTTGAGCGCGTACTTAAATTTTTTTCGTCTAAACGCATCAGGGGGAAAAAATAGAAGGGCCCTTTGATGGGTGTTCGTTCGGTTTTTGTGTTCAAAGGGGGTTTGGGCTCTGTATTCGTTTGGGTGCGGTAAATAAATTTTTCCAAAAACGCTTGTTTAGATAACCATTTTTTTGTTTTTTGTTTTCCCGACTCCCCCTGCTTGGGTTAGTTTTTAATTTCTGGTTTTTTCCTTCCAAAAATTTCCTTTGGTGAATAATAAATTTTGTTCATTTTTTTTCAGCCCAAAATTATGTGCAACAAAAAACACAACAGTCATACCAAAGACAATAAACCCGATTTCTTGCCCTCTTTTTTTTTTCGGTGGATGATAAAAGTCCCCTAAATTTTGGGGGGCAAAGTCTCGTTTGGGTTTTCCCGTTACTAGATTTAAAAATTGTTTTTTTTGCTTTATCAAAAATCTTTAAAAGTGTAAGTGCATGGCCCTGTTTTTTCGGTAAAATTAATAAAAAACTAACTGCTCAATTCTCTGCTTTTCTTTGCGATTTGTGCTGCAGCTTGTTGCTCCACAGCTTTGTTATGTCTTTTTTCTCGCCTTCATCTCGCGTTTACTAAATGGTAAATTTTTTTTCTTCCACTAAAAACGGCGCTTTTAAAAAAAAGCGCCCATCACATTACGAGTGAAGCCCTTTTTTTTTTAAAAGTATTTTTTTTTCAATTTTTTATT
The DNA here is from genome assembly GCA_018398815.1 of Conus ventricosus. Taxonomy (NCBI): domain Eukaryota; kingdom Metazoa; phylum Mollusca; class Gastropoda; order Neogastropoda; family Conidae; genus Conus; species Conus ventricosus. The sequence goes on from JAFLJL010015367.1 coordinate 64,662, forward strand.
CTCTGGAATTATTTCCCTTTTTAACTAAAAAATCTTTCGTGGCAAATGAAGCTGTAAAAATTGCAATCAGTTTTGCTGAGTCTTCAAAGTCTAGTTTTCCAGGATCTGCCGGGGTTTTTTTTTTTTCAGGGGTTTTACCAAAACATTTTAGTATCCCACATTGGGCCCCCAATTTAAAACAGAATTGGTTTTACAAGGTTGGGAACAGTTTTTTTTGGTTTTCATTTTTTGAAAATAAAATAATTATTTAAATTTTTAAAAAAAAATGAACTGTGATGTTATGCAGCTACAAAGGGGGCCTAAAACCCTTCCCCCAACTTTTGAATGACCAAGTTTATGACCAAACAAATTTTGCCCAAAAAGGAGAGGCTGTATTCTTTGGCAGCATGTGGAAAAACAAAAAGTTTCCCCGGAAATGAATTCAGCAATTGAACAGATTCAAAAAATGCCGCCGCAAGACTTTTTTAAAATATCATAAAAGGTATGAAGCGCGCTGGGGTCTAGAATGGGAAAAGTGTGGGGGAAACGGTTCTTAGTTTTGTAAAACTAAAAAGGGCAGTAGATTTTTTTCCCATTGATTCTGAAAAAGATCTTAGTATGATTTAAGCAAACCAGTTTTAAAAAAAGTTTTTAGAGTCTCTAGGCTGTGATTTTAAATACGATTTGGAACATTGTTATCGCCATTAATCATGGGATTAATAAAATTTTAATCATATGATTTTGTTTCCTTCAAAATGGGAAAGAGTGGAAAAAAACATAGACCGAATCAGGAAACTTTTAACAGGTGGAGGGAAAATTAAAAAACCAGAAAAACAGAAAAATCAGAAAAAAACCCGAAATCGGTGGGGGCAGGGGAAAAGTGTCCCCCATCCCGGACTTTTTTTAAAAACGGGAAAAAAAATTTGCAGAGTTTGGGAAAAGGGGCAAAAAAAAATTTAAAGTTTCAGGGGGATAATCATCATGAAAACTTAAAACCGCCCGCGCCAGAAAAAAAGTGATTCAAAGCCCCCTATTAAAAAAACCCCTGGGGGACAAGGGCACCCAAAATCTTCATGGAATATTGAACCCTTTAAAATGTTGCCCTTTTTGGCGCCATTGCTGCTGTTGGGGGGAGTTTTTCGGTTTTTAAAATTATTTCACAAATTTTTAGCAGAAAAAAAAAAGCAAAACCAAAAAAAAAAATTTTAACCCTTAAATACAGAGAAAGGGCAACAGCACGCCAAAACCGCCCCAGGGAAAGCCTTTTTTTATCCATTTTTATGGAAAAAATATTTTAAGAATTAAATTTTTTAAATTTTTTTTTAAAAAAATAGATCAAGGGGGTATTATAAATGTTAAAATCAAAAAATAAAGCCCTGGGGCTAAAAAGACATTTCCATAGAACCCGGAAATTTTAAAATGCGGTTGCTTGGATGTAAGAAATTCCTTAAGGGTTTATGCAAAAGAACCTGAGAAAAACTTTTCCCCAACATGACGCGTTTTTTGAGGGTGTGTGTATATTTTGACATTACTATTTAAGATAAAAACATAGATTTATAAGGTTTAAATTGAATTAAAAAAATTTGGGTTTTTACTTAGAGGATGACTTTAGGTGATTGAGGATGACTTGAGGGGGAAAATTTTAGGAGAATTAAATAAAGAAAATTTGAAAATTGGGCTTTAGGGTGACTTGTGAAAAAATTGAGTAAGAACTTTGAAGTGACTTGATTAAAAAAAAAAAACTAAAAACTTGAGGTGGTTAAGGTGACTTTTTTTTAAAAAAAAAAATTTTTTTTTTTTTAATTTTTTTTTAAAAAAAAATTTTTTTTTTTTTTTTTAATTTTTTTTTTATTTTATTTTTTTTTTAAAAAAATTTATTTATCTCCCCTTTTAAATTTTGCAAAAAATTTAATTACCTCCCCCGAATTAAAATTTTCTTTTTATAGATCAGTGAGAGAGATTTTATTATTAAAAGTTGTGTTTTTGTGTTTTAATTTTTCTAAAATTTTTTTAAAATAAATATTGCACAAATAGCTATAAAAAATTTTCTTTTTAAAACCCCCTGTTGTTGTTTAACCCTTTAAAAAAAAAAATTTTGTTGAAAAAAAAACAATTTTTAAAATCACCCCCAAAATTTTGCATTTAAAAACCCCTTTAAAATTTTTTAAAAACTTTCGTTTGTACAGTATATATATTAAAACCAAAAAATTGGGAAAGTTGGGAAAATGCCCGCGGTGGTTTTGTGCTTGTTTGTTTTGGTTTGGGAAATCCCTTTAAATTTGGGCCCTCTTCTCTGCCCTATAGTGACCCTTCCCATTTTCGTGTTTCGTCTAGGTCACTGGCGCGGCTATAAAACGCCCGCAAACCACAATGTGATGTCTGGGTCACTGGCGTGGCTATAAACGCCCGCAAACCACAATGTGTGTGTCCTAGGAAGGGCCACTGAAAATGGGGTGGGAGAATTGCCCCAAATTAGACAAACTGAAAGTAGACAACCAAGTGTAGAAATACCACTATTAGAGGCATATTCCCAAAACTCTTCGCATCTAGCCACATTATCTGTGATCCTCTGGATCTGGCTTGGGGCCCTAGGGCGCCATAGGGTCTCAAGTTAGACCCATGGGTGATCAGTAATGTGGCTAGATGCGAAGAGTTTTGCATTTTTTTTATTGAAAAGTTTAGTAAATTAGTATTAAAAACGGATAACCCTACACAGTATGTTTGTTTGTAGATAATCGTATTTTTTGGTTATTGAAGTCTTACTTGTCAGAGAACAGGAAAACCTTTATTCTGGGTCACTTTCGCCCGAAACTGGTTGAGGGCGAAAGTGAGCCAGAATGAAGGTTTTCCTGTTCTCTACCCCCGCCTTTTCTATGATGTGAGCCATAAATTCCTTATGTCTCCTAAAGACGAGTTTTTTCTGCCGAGGATTCCTGGTCCATCTTTCCCGCCTCTAAGAGCTCCTGAGCCCCTTCATCAAATTGTGACTCACACTCCTCTTCTTCTTCCGACCTATAGTGTGTTTCTCGGTCCCAAGGTAGACAGTCCCTCTCCGTAGGAATCACCATATCCATCTGGGATGTCTTGCGTGAAGTCTGAGTAGGCTTCCCTGGTTAGCCTAGTCTGATCTTCCCCTTCTTGCTCCGAATCCGATAATGGGTCGCGATCAGTGACTCTGGGAATCTTTGCTCTATCCTGTGTCCCTCTCGACTCTTCTCTATTGGACTGAGGTCGTTTTAGGGATTTCGATGTGGTGTTGTTCTCTGGACAGGCTACATAGCGCACTCCGTGAATTATCACCTCTGTGTTGTGTCCCTTGGACACTGGCTCAGAACTGTGGGCACGTGGTTCACTTCGCTGCATGTTCTGGAAATCCCTGTGAACCGGTCGTGTAGGCACGTGGTCTCTCGTTGCTCATGGTGCCCACCCAGCCTTCGAGAGAGTTCGCTTGATCTTCCCATGGCACTCCCCCGTTGGTCGAAGGACACTGGGCGCTGGCTGATTCTCAGTAAATCTTCCAAGGAGTACAGGTCTTGATCACTCCGTGGCGTAAGTCCTTGGTTCCTCAGTGCCTGCTCATAATTGAAGAGTCCGGACGTGTTCTGCCTGTCGTAAGGGAGGTTATCCCGCAGAACTGGACTGCCATTGTAGTTGTGGAGGAAAGCCTCAATGTTCGCTCTTGAGCGGCTTGTGACTCCACTCGTTGACTACTCTCAAGTAGTTGAGCCATTGAGAGTGCACGCGCCCTTTCCAGTGCGTCCGCACTAATGGTGGCGTGTGCACTGGGATCGTATCTGGGCGTGAGAGCATGTGTACTCTGACCTCTTCTCAGTGCGCCCGGACTATGGTCACGTGTTAGTGCGCTAGTACCCTGGTCAAGTGCGTTCGCACTGGTACTTGCACTAGGGCTTCTGTCGAGCGTTGGGACGTAACGCACTCTGTCCTTGCGTTGACGCGCTGGCGCTTCGACCGGTATAGGACCCTGACAAGTGCATGTCACTCTGCGGTCCTGGGTGCTCGTAGGCACCGGTCAACTGGAAGGGCTGTTTCACCAGAGGATCTCTCTGAGCCCGTACGTCAGTATGACCAACACTCGAAGTTTGGCTATTGTCTGGAAAGTCCTCATCAGACCTGTCGCCATTGAGTGTATCCGCCATATTACCTGATTTGGTTGACGATGGCGCGTGCTTCTTTGTAGAGGTGTTGGTCATTTCTCTTGCCCCCTGTGAAAACTCTTCTTGGACATTTGCACCGGTCGTGGGGGCACGTGTCGGTTCTGTCGCCATTTTCTTTTCTGGATTGTTCTTCTTCTTGCCTTTAGATTTGGTGGGTTGAGTCGTGGACGAACTAGACCCCTCTATACCCAGTAGTGACTGAAAGGTGTCCGTGATTTCCACGTGGCTACTACTGGTTCCTTCTGCCATTATTGTAGTTTCAACCCAATAAACTGACACTATAACAACAAAATGAGAAACACCAATACTCTGAAGTAGGCCTACTGAGGATTTTTGAAAGGACTAACTTTGTGAACACACTCTTTGTGACACTAGCTCTACTGGCTCACTAGAATACAGCGAAAGAGAGAGCGACCGGTAGGTCGGTTTCACACTGTCACAGAGTCGCTGGATCAACACTCAAAACTACACAGTTATGTCCACAGTTGTCTCCTGCGATTGTCAAACACGATCTGTGGGTATCATTCCCCAAAATTTCTCTTCACAATCAAAGAAATATAATGGAACGATCTCACCTGAGTTCTTGGTCAAACCTCGTGTTCGTCTGGAAAAATGAAGTTGAGGGCTTATGATAGTACCACCGCGTGTAGAAACAGCTCCGTACGGTAGCTGGCCGAAAATAAAAGTGACGCTAGACGGAACACCGGAAGAAGAAGTGCGCGGGAGAGGGGGACTGGGGTTGTCTTTTTATAAGAATCGATACAAATCGATAGTCGACCATCGCGACTTCGTCCGAAGATCTAAGCAATATTTAATGAGATGGTTGTATGAAATATAAATACCTTTTCGTTGTCCACTCCTCTGTACTTTCTTGCACTCTTTCGTTTTCGTATGTGTAAGACTGTCGCACATGGGGAATGTGGAAAATGAGGAGAGTCATGCACATACTCTTTTCGCTATAAGATTGGCTTCATCGGGGAAGAGACAACTGGTGAGATGACATTAACAAACTAAATCCCTAAATTCATTAAAAGACGCCGTCTCTGTCCGTCTGTCTGCCTAACGCTCTCTCTCTCTCTCTCTCTCTCTCTCTCCTCTCTCTCTCTCTCTCTCTCCTCTCTCTCTCTCTCTCTCCAGCTCTCTCTCCTCTGTGGTGACCGACAGACACGCTTCACTTCACTGTCCTGAATATTCGGATATTCTATGTGATTCACGGAATGGAGTGCTTAAATTTTTACACGCAATGATTCTTTTAGTTCAGTACTTTCACCTCTGAAAGCGTGGTGCCTCTACTGAGCGCACAAAGTGAAATATTCTAGTCTATTTGTTTGTGATTGTGGTGTGGTTCCCTCTTTATCTGCCGTCACTGACCACGCAGCGCGAGCCAGCAAGCCAACAGCATGTAACGCGCAGAAGGTAGGAAGGAGGCCAGCGCACAGCTGGAAATGCTTTGTACTATGTAGCTGACCGGCAAGACTGTGCTGCCGCATGGCGTGAAGAGACTGACTGAGTGATATTCTCTATTGTTGTGTTTTTGTTTCTAGTGTCGTATGACCATGTAAACAACCATGCCCACTGCAGGCTCCGACTTCACGGGGCCTGCAACAGTATCCATGGACACCCCTCATTCTGGCATACTCCGTGACACAGCTGACCCTTTACAAAAAAAATTCCATTGCAGCAGACGTGAACTGGCCACATGGAGGCAATGCCTCATACACAGATTCCACCCTGACAATCTACCCAGTGAATTCTCAGTGAACGTAGAGTCAAGGGACTTTGACGAATGTGCTATCAACATCAGTGAGACTTCCCCAATTAGCTTGTGCTCCCCACTACCAGCTAACTTCGCCAAAACTGTTATAAGATTATTAGTTCAGGGGCGTCAGATAATCGTTATCACACTCTATGTTAAGAATGGTGAAGGTGAAGATGTTG
>JAFLJL010015367.1:71753-91817 GCA_018398815.1 Conus ventricosus
TTCTCGTCACAATGCGTCACGACATCCGTGACCCGTTCCATCATTGCTGTTTGTAGGGCAGCAAGGATACTTGATACCAAATTTGGTGGCGATCGGCCTAAAACTGTGCCGTGTATAAAAGAACAGACAGACAAACTCAGCTTTATATAATAGATGTGTGGAGATAATTATGAATGATTGACAGACAATAACATGTTTTACATTTAGAAGTAGGTTATGCTTATATTGATATTACAATAAACAAAGACTGATTTCAGAAATAGTCTGGAAGCCAGCATAGGCCACTACACAATACATCTAATTCAAATGCAACACATATAATTTTAACCCCGGTACACCAGAAGAATGTTTTTTCTTTATCTGTGCAACTGAATTGAAAGACGTGTATAACAATAAAAGTCCAGGGACAGACGGGTACAGTGGTGAGTTGTTTTTTCCCCCCCATGGTTCTAGGAATAAAGGGTCGTTTGTTTCAAAGCACTGAATGCTGAATTTAAAAAAAAGAGATGTCTCATGTTAAGAAGCAAAGGTTAGTAACGTGTATACTTAAAGATGACCAACCTAGAATTTTCTTTTTTAAGAACAAGAGACGTATATTACTTCTAAATCTGATTTACATGATTGGGTTAACTGCGGTAGCAAGCCCTCTGAAAGTTGTACAACCAGACCTTATAAATGAAGAACAGACAGGATGTTCACGGTACAGATATATGACATAGTATCAGACTAACTTACGAGAGAATAGCTTATCTAAATGAAAATAATTTACCTGGGTTCAGGTTGAATATCACTTTTAAGAAAGTATTTGACACTGGTGACTGAAATTTTACATTTAAAGTACTAGAAGCCTTCGTTTTTCAAGCAAATATATATAATTAACACCATGTTACGATAATATCAAGTCTCCTGTCATAGATAATGATCAGAGTCCCATTTGCTTTAACATAAAACGAAGTTGCAGACAGGACGACCCAATACCACCGTGTTTATTTGTTCTGCTTTGATACATGTTGAAATATTAGCAATTCAGGTACGAGAATGTAAAGATGCTCAAGGTATTATAATAAGTAATACAGAACGCAAGCCAACTCAATATAATGCTCATACATAATTTCTTTCAATGTGGGTTTAAAAACTGTTCTTCTGTCATACATTGAAATCTTGTCTTTGGATTTAACCGAGTTTTATTCATTAATGAAAATGATGTCAGTGCGTGGTTAGGTAGCCATAAAACTCGCCAATCCCATTACATGGAACATTTTCAAATGGAATGGAATCTATTAAATTTTTAAAGACTTAGTGTGCGGTTTACTAATGATTAAAAAATTTGTTCCGCTAAACTAGTCAGAAAATTAGTAGGCGTTAAACTGCTGTTCAAGATAAGGATCTGAAATCAATTGACCCCAAATGGGCAGAAACACAACAATAAAATCACTCGTCCTGTCAAACCGATATATTCGCGGATGCTGCTATTCTGACACATGTTTTCAACCCTTGCAGAACTTCGGTTGCAAATTTATAAGGAATAGGAAAACACACAAAAAAAGAAGAAAAACGTCACAAAAAGTGTATGAAATGGTATACTTGGGTTGCAAGGCTTAACAACGTTGAAAATAGGCATGGTTCAGGAAAATTCATTCCACAAATCATAATTGAAAATATTTTTATCTCATTGCTTTCCTCAACTAAAGAAAAATTAACAAATATGGATCGGAAAGTAAGTTAAAATCCATAAAAGAGATACTACTGGACAGAAGTCGTCATAGCTCGTAACATGTTCTTCCCAAAACAGGGGAGGTGGGGGTTCACTTTGTACACAGAAATCAAATTAATGGTGTGGTGACACACTAAGTATTATCTACTGATTGGCACATCCGTGTGTCGACTACTTCTGCATGGGGTATGGCCTGGATGCCTACAGACAGGAGTTGGTACCCTTTTGCCAATACTTACATGATGCATAAGAGCTTCCAGAAATAATCCACTACAAAGGCAGAAAACAAGACAAAAGTAAAGACCAGCAAAAATATTTATAAACCAAAATCAGTGTCAAAGAAAATGACTGAAGGGTAAGGTAAGGTAAGGTAAGGTAAGGTAAGGTAAGGTAAGGTAAGGTAAGGTAAGGTAATGTTGCTTATAGCCCAGCCCACCGCAAAGGGCCATATCAGGGCTGTCACCACATTAAAATCAACTCACAAGTCATCAAAAACAACAACAAAAAAACCCACCTTTCACACATCTCTTTAAAGTACACCTTCTAAAAATGTACCAGAAACCGACTGAAGAGTGGAAGTGATAAGCACAGGTCTTGCAGAATAAGAAGGCAGGGCAGCCATTGGAACTGAAAGCGCAGTCTGGGATAAGATAATGTTGCTTATAGCCCAGCCGACCGCAAAGGGCCACATCAGGGCTGAAGCGCAGTCTGGAAAGACAGATTCAGGCAACAGAAATGTCAAAGAAGTGGGCCAAAGAGATTCTCCCTAACAAGTTCAACAGTTCAGTGAAATCTAACGTAAACTTGGCAGTACGAGACTGAATGTTGCACAAGATTGAAGATAACCATGTCCGTTCCCAGACTACCCACACTCCTATGAATCTAGGGCTTGAGTACTCTGTTTAAATAGATGATCCAAATAATAAATCAACAAATGGCACAGGCACTGATAACATCAGGGGTCTCAGAATGTTTGAATCAGCAAGTTTTCTTTTCAATTCACTGACTTATGAAGTCTGAGGATTTGTGCGTGCATTTCCAACTACACATGAAATTCTCTGTAAAGATACATCAAGATTCTGATTGTTCAACTGCTACCGCAAATACCTGATAACTATAATTCCATTCATTTAAAAATAAATCTGTCTCAGTAATTCCATGCCCAGTGCATGGACACTTTAATTCATTGGACTTCTAGCATGTTGTGTATCTTCCTGTACATTTTTTCCCTGGAGACCTGTGTTCCTAGCTTCTTTCATAAATTTTCATGTCATCATTAAAACTATTTAATCACACTGTTGTAGTTGCACCCCTTTCAAGCATTACTAGCAGTCATGAAAATCAAGGGCCGTTCATGGACTTCTTAACGAGCGTACAAACATTTACAAGGACTAACTGCTACCGCATTGTAACAACTTACATACAAGACATGCTAGTGTTTCTACAATGCATGCACATTTATGCAACTTGGCATACATTTAATTTTCAGTTTGTTTTTTAAAACATCTCTTCATCAAACACAATGCTAGATGTATTTCTTCTTCTGAATCAAAACTGCCTGCATCCTTCATGACCAAGTGATTCTGCCTGCCAAACTGTATCATGTGGTCTTTTCATAGCAGGTACTAGCACTGGATTTTTCTCATCCTCCAAAATAAGGAACTACATATATTTGCAGTGTTGTGCACTCACCAGCTTAAGAAACACAAGCGCTTTCAATCCCATCTAAAAACCTAATACTATATATACACAAAAGGTCTTTTGCACTTTCCAGTTGAATCACCGAACTTACGTGCACTTGTCAGCCAGAAATATGGGAACTACATTCTGCCCTTTCTGAACATTTCCCAATTCCATGTCGGTGAGATTTTTCAAGATCTTTGTTGTGATAGGTGCTCAATTCATGGAAAATTGTCTGCTGAATTGAAAAATTGTCTGCTTCTAAACTTACTGGCAAAGTGCTGGTGAGACGTCCACCAGGTTAACACCATATGTATCAAACATTTTAAAAACTCCAATGGACCTGTCAACTGGGTCAGCATTTTCATCAAACAAGGGCACTTTTTCTTGTTAAAACTACTATACAGGATCTTTGTAGATTCAGTGACTATTTTTTTGTGTTATTTTTTTTCTTGTAAGTTTGTTTCGGGAAGGGAGCCATCACTGTAATATCATTACAAAAACAACGACTTAAAATGCCAGTACTAAACGAATGGCTGCATTGTTGTGTAGATTCTAAGACTTCAACCAGTTCAAATGGTGGACAACTTTCGTCAAGATGGAATTGCTCTAGAAATTTTGCAGCAACAAGAAATACCACTTGCTGACCCCAGTCTGAATAGAACCTATCCACAAGATAATGCAGTGCAGAACTCACCTCCCATTGATGCAGCCTTGTGCATGCATCACAGTTGTTTTAACCTTTTATCCATCACACACACTCACACAAAGAAATCAAAGACCAATTTCTGCTCGTAAATATTGTCTCTAAGTCGCTTGCTTGCTACTGTAGCTCCTTTGACTAGCATAAAAACTCAAAAGTCAACACTTTTATGTAAATCAAGTGGGTTAGTGATGATGCTTACACACGCAGAAAATATCAATACAGCAAAAGATGTGTCCACTTACAAAAATTAATTTTCATTTTCTTCATTTGAAAAATGAACAAAAAGAATGCCCCCCCCCCCCCCCCCCCCCCCCCCCCCCCCCCCCCAAAGCATACAAATGAACACAGTAAATAGAACAATGTTTGACTTTTCTAATCAATGTCAATGTTCTGTGCCAATTTCTGATCAATTGAAACAGCTACGTTTTCAAGAATGTTTCTGTTTTAAGACAGGGAAAACACAGAGCAATCCTTTCATTCTTTTTAAGGAGCATACTTCCCTTTGTTTACTGCTCTCTGACCGAATCTATAATTATGTACTCTCCTCCACCACCATCCCCCCCCCCCCCCCCTTTCTCTCTCTCTCCCAACACACTCACACACAAACACACAGAGTAAATAGCATGAACAAGTCAACAAGTAACATAAAGGCATACAGACGAGCACAGATAATGCAGTTTATAAAAATACTGTCCAAAACAAAAACAAATTTGCATATTTATTGATCAACACAAATTGACAGCACTGTATATCACATCAGTCATGAATATGTTTTGTTGAACTGCAGGTAGCACTGTACAAAAAGAACAGGTTGAAGTGAAGGCAGCAATGTACAACAAGGAGAGGGCAAGAAAAGAAATAATGTAAACAACAGTGAGAGCCCAATGCCATCTGCATCAATCACCAACAGCTATATATGTAACTTGTAAGGAACATCAACAAGTTCAGTCTTCAGCCTTCTTCTTTTCTAACGTTTTCATACATGGTAACATCTAATGCATCGTTTTTAACCGTGATGAACAAAGTAATACAAAAATAGCTTTTGTCCACTGGAAGAATTCCTGAGACCTTTTGATTTTTTTTGTTCACTCCAAATATTCATAGAGACTCAACATTCTTAGAGAATGAAAAATTACTTTTAAAAATCCATTTACATCACAATGGTGCATATATCATCCAACAGAAGACTACAAAACACTGTGTATCTTGCCCAAACAAGAATTAAAAGTACATGATGTACATCCTTCTTGCTTTCTGTGAATCTCACCCAAAAAAGAATTCCAAGTACATGTTACACATCCCACTTCTTTTTCTTTTCCTGCCTTAGGACAGTGTAATTTGGCGCGCTCTTTCAGTCACCAAACTGACAGCGCTGTCCCACTGTTCTGCACAGCATTCCCACACAGAGCCACTCCCTGACTCCTGTAGCGGCCTCAGCGCCAGCAGTCCACAGAGTCAGCTAGCTATCTGTATCAAGACATCACACGGCAACTCACCAGAGAAGACAGGGCACTGCGGCATACACCTGCTGTATATCCTGGTCCAGCATGCAAGAAGCAAGTACAGACCAAATAAGTTCACAACTGAGGACCAAAAGAAGCTGATATATACCCTGTTACATGTGGGAACTAATACCTAGCAAGTGAAACAGGTACAGGGAATTGGATTCTTGGATCCTGTTCCCCCTCCTCAAACTAAGCTTCCCAGTCTCTTTTCAAATCCAAGTGAGTATACATCTAAGCTTTCCTTTTGGTGTCAAAAGTCAAATAAATTACAGTCGTGCGTTAACAAACAGGCCTCATCCAAAATCATCAAAAATAAAAAATAATTTGGTTTATAACGGCGATAATTGACTGTCGCTATCATCAGTCTTAGTAAGATGTGAAAGCACATAAAGAAAACACAAGGAAAAGATCATTCATCCATACTCTTCCTGTGCTTGGTCATGCCACAGAAAGAAAGAGCAGAAATTGTGCTTGTGCCTTCACTTGTCTTCACTTCTTGTCATTAACTTCTCAAAGATCTTCTTCTCATTAAATATTCCTGTGTCATAATTTTCTTCAAGAAAATAAAATCTGCTCCATTGCTTTAACTTGTGCAGCCCAGACAGCAGGAAATAGCATCTGTGTGAGAGACAAACCATTTTAGTTTTTTTGCTTCCTCTTCTTCTCACATGTTTTCAGTATTTTATGTTTATTTGATATGTGTGTGTATGTGAGAGAAAGAGAGAGAGAGAGAGTCTGAGTGTGTGTGTGTGTGTGTGTGTGTGTGTGTGTGTGTGTGTGTGTGTGTGTGTGTGTGTGTGTGTGTGTGCGTGCACGCATGGGTGCATGCATGTGTGTGTGTACATTATCTATGTGCTTTCTTCAAATCAAACAAGCACACCATGTCCTGTCATCAAAGTGGTTAGTGATACAAACATGATCCACTCTTTTCACCCTAAAAACAATGACTATTTTCTACCCTAGTCTTAGACCTCCAACAAAGTGCAGAAGCTTTCAAAGTCTGTATGTGCACAGGACTTCCTTCCTTTGCCACGGTTTATTTCTTCTTCTTGAGCGCCTCAAACCTGCGCGTCAGGTCGTCAAAGTCCACATCTTCCCCTCCAGCAGACGTGCCCCCCACTGTGCGAGTGTCGGTCAGGCTGCTGGTGGGAACAGTCGGCAGCTCAGGGAAGTCGTCTAGTTTAGGCGGTGGACCTGGCGGGGTAGGGCAGTCACGGAACCCCGGTGCAGGAGGAGGCTGAGAGGGTTTGGGGTTATCATACAGGTCGTTGAAATTCGGAGGAGCACCTGGTTTCTCGTTGGCTGGTGAGTTTGGGTACGGGTTGGGACCCGGGTAGGCAAAGGGAGCAGTGGTGGGTGGGGCAGGATCTGGCACTGCTCCAGCAGGAGGATAGGGGGCCTGCAACATTGGCATCAGGTCAGTCTGGCACAACATCTAGCAATCAATGACATGCTGTGTCAGCCTACACCTGCCTTAAATAATAACTGCCTTAATGAACAACAAACACAAACTATGTCAGTGTGCACCTACATCTGCCTCAATAAACTACAAACACAAACTCTGTCAGCATGTTAAAGTGTTCCACTTGTCCACCATACCCAAACTATATACACATTTCCCCTGGAGAAATCAATTTTAAGGTTTGCATCATTCATTTTCTGTTGCAAATACTATAACAGTAGAGCACAGCAAGCACTTATTCATGTATCCCATACTAGACTTTAATATACTTATAGTTTATATCTTGGAATTTTTTTTTTTTAAAGGGGCTATCAATCTGAATCTGTGAAATGAACCAGAGCAAAATTATAAACAAAGTTTTAAAGTTCACAGTGAATTTTGTCTTAATAGGAAACGATCATGCACATGAAATTCATCATAGACATTTCTATCCCATGTGCAGTATTTTGAAAGTCGCCTACTGTTATATTTGAATTTTTCAAGTCAAGACAAGTCAAAATCATCTTTACTGAGTGTTAAAGAATAAGCTTTACAGCTTTTTTTTTTCATCCTGCCCTCTCACAATTTCAGTAGTGCTGGTGGTAGTATCAAATACTGAAAGTCCCTCTCTCTCTCTCTCTCTCTCTCACACACACACACACACACACACACACACACACACACACACACACACACAGAGCACAGAAAATCTTCAGGGCATACCTTGCACCCATCATAAAGCTTGCTCTTCAACAAACTCAAAGCCATGAGGCATGGATACCTCATCAAGATCAGCTCAAAACTGCTGGCTTGATACCGCCCTTAAAGTGGATTCCTCTCCCTTACACTTGAGCTGTTTTTCATTTCAACCTTTTTCTTGCATGCATAAATTGACCAAAACTTCTGGTTCTGCTCAAGGACTGGTGAGTGAATACAGGTTTCTACAGGTCCTGATCATTCATGTGCGACAGGTCAGAGGTCTTGTCACCTGTCTAATCTTTCATGTTACCCACCAAGGGTATTTTCAGTCTGCCTCTGAGATGTCCACAATATGCCCTGTGCTGCAGAATGATCATGGAAAAGATGTAAAGCCAGTGCATGGTTGTATTAAGCATGACAGTCAAAAGCTCTTGTTTGCCACTGTTAGCATACTCTTGCAACAAATTATTTACAGCAATGGATTGTGAAACATTAGCTCAATGTTGTGAGAGATCACAGTTTCTCCAGATACTACTCCAGTGGTTTAACTAAACAGACACAGACACAGAGAGAAAGAGTGTACAAAATAAAAGGAGAGGGAGGGGAGTCAAACGTACACTGATGAATGTGAATAAATTTAACCATTGCTGGGCCAGAGGTCAAATAAAGTAAGTTTATTTAATAATTAAGCCAGTGGTGACACTGATGAATGTGAATCAGTTTAACCATTGCTGGGCCAGAAGTCAAATAAAGTAAGTTCATTTAATAAGTATGCCTGTTGGACAAAGTATAAAATACAAACAGAAATTTGACATATTGTTAAAGATTACAATGGAAACTCTAATTTTCATTTATGTTTGCGCCATGCATACATTGTGTGTGAGTGTGTGTGTGTGTGTGTGTGTGTGTGTGTGTGTGTGTGTGTGTGTGTGTGTGTGTTGTGTGTTGTGTGTGTGTTGTGTGTGTGTGTGTGTGTGTGTGTGTGTGTGTGTGTGTGTGTGTGTGTGTGTGTGTGTGTACACGTGTGTGTGTGTGTGTGTGTGCCACCCACTTCCCCCTTCGCAGTGGATTACTCCTGTGTTGCTCATGCTGGATATGCATACCCTGTACAGCTCCACCTAAGTTTACACTGTCACAGACTCTCACATTCAGCCCTGGCAGTCCAATGGAATAGTCAATCAAGTCATCATGAGACAGCCCTCCATAGAAGACAAAACTACTGCCCAGTAACTCTGGTGGTATTCACTGGTGCCCGTTCAGATCCATTATGCACAGGACACCACTAATTAAGCCCTACTGACCACAGCCAACATGAGTGAGCAGCCCCCTCCAGATCAGGGTGTCAGCACATCCATCAATGACCGTCCCCTTGAATATACACTGAAGGTCACAGTGAAAGTCTTCCCATGCATTTTGCAAGGTTTGACATTATTCATGATTGCTAATGACACAAAAATAAATTGTGTTGTCTTGTGATTTGTTTGTTCATGTCTGGCAGATATTTATTACTTACACTAAGATATAAATGAATGTTTAGCCTGTTTATTACTAATAAACAAACAATGATAAATTCTTAGGATATGGATTTATAAATTCATGATACAAACAAAAAGAAAGAAGCTCACCTGTGAAGGTGCAGGCTGCATGGCACCCATGCCACCGCTTGGTCCTCCACCGTTTCCTGGTTTCCTTTCTGTTCAGCATCAAAGTCAATCAGCAGATTCTCAGCCAGCATGATTTCGTCCGAGCCACAACAGATGCATCTGGTTCAAAGGGGATGTTGTAGGACTTGCAATCTCCACCATGTAACGCTCCACCAAGGGTTTTGGGAGGCGCCTGCACTGACAGTTTGTGCATCACTTGTCGCTGACATTGCTGTGCTCGTTAGAACGACAGGCCATGGCAAATTCTTTACCGTATTTGGCCGCGAACTCATCGGAGATGGCCTTGAACTCCATGACGTCAGCCTGGAGGCGTGGTGTGGCCCAGATCAGGCTGGCAAAGGCTTCTTCTAGACCTGGGTCCAATTCCCTGGATTATAAATATAACTTAGTTTTACACATTACAGTATGTAAAATCCTTGGAGCTGTTTATCATACTGTCAAGGTTTAATATTATCAATGCAAATGTATCAAAATCAAAAATGAAAATAACATGGAGGCCAAAATTTACTTTCATTATGGGAAAAATGGGAATTGATGCAGTAATTTAACCCATACTTGATCAAGGCAAAACGTAACTCACGCTTGTGGGGCACCAGGCAGACAGTGTCAATTTATATGCCTGGACTATAGATATTTCCATTCCAGTGCAAGGGAATTTGTCAGTTGCATGTTTAAAACTAGTTTACCCTCACCTCTGTGTGAAGTGTACACTACACATTTTCAAAGTATACTCTGGTCTTTGGTCCCCATATGCACAAATGTGAATATGGGTTAAACAAAGCTGACACATAAAAATGCTTTTTCAAAGTGATATCTTGTAACTAAACAATTTGATTTAAAACTTAATAATATCATGTTACTGCCTTGATCAGCAGAGAACTTCATATGGACTAGACTATACATTTGTGGCTACTTGCACAGCTGTTATCTTTGTCTTGGTGTGTGATCACTGAAAGGTCTTGGTTTAACCTATACCTACTTGACTTCCATCTAAAAAGAGCAATTTAAAAAAAACTGAGCATACGCTGTTCAGGCATCATGTTTAGCTCTTTGGAGCCATGGTTTGAGAATTTACTTTCAGAGTGCCTACTTTGAATAAGCAATAAGCTCCATAAATGCTGGCTTGAAAAACATTCAGCAATGTTTTTAAGTCCCTACACACAGATTACTAACAACAGCAATGTTTTTAAGTCCAAACACACAGATAACTAACAGTTTGACCATAAACACTGACTGCCATGTCCAACTCAGCAATTAATCAATCTGACAAGAAAGATGCCTATCTGAAAAAAAAAAGGCTTTGGTGATTTTCAATAGCAATCGATTCAGCACATAAATTACAAATCAAATGATTGAAACCATGAAAGAATTTCTTTAAAAACATTTCCATTTAGGGGCACCTGGGGTAATAAGCACCATGGGGCAATAGGCACCACACACAGTGGGGTCCTCAAAATATCCTTCTTTGTAATGACTTAGCCAAACAGGGGGCATTAGGCACCAGCTCTATACCAAAATAGACCAATCGCAGGCCTTGTTACTGTCATGTGACATGATGCAGCCAATCATGAGTCAGTTTACTGAAGCAATGAAAATGACCATGTGGTTCCTTTCTGGTGGCAGCCATCTTCAAACTATCACCCAAACTTCAGGCGTCTTTTCACAAGCCCTGTGAAAACTTTATTTTCACCAACCTCAAGAAGATTTGGCAGTCCTTACTGCATCCTGCTGCTCCAGAATTGACAAAGGTATGATAATGTATAATATTCTTATTGTTTAGACTGGCATTGCTTTTGT
The DNA here is from genome assembly GCA_018398815.1 of Conus ventricosus. Classification (NCBI taxonomy): domain Eukaryota; kingdom Metazoa; phylum Mollusca; class Gastropoda; order Neogastropoda; family Conidae; genus Conus; species Conus ventricosus. The sequence continues at coordinate 82,960 of JAFLJL010015367.1, forward strand.
TTTCTTTTTTTTTCCCAGCTTCTCCAGCATGTGTCTTGCTTGGAGTGATGGCTACCTTGGGAAATCGACCTACTCCATAATGTATTTTGTTTTAAAACCTTTTCTGCTGTGATGACTAGCATCACAAATCTGTTTATTCTATTGATATTTTAATCGTTTTTCATAAGATTTTTTTTTTTTTGCTTTAAAGAGGAATAAAACTGTTGAAATTCACTTGTTTTGAAAATGGGTGCCTAATGCCCCAATAAGCCATGTGAGAATTTAAAAAGAAGTTTCTGGAGTTTGTAGAACAGTAAATTTCCTTTCTCAATGCAGCAGAAGTATTTCCTATGGATAAAGTATTCTAAAATTGACTTCTATTGTAAGCCTGATGGTTGATACAGGGAAACAAACTATTTTAGATTTTATATAAGAGGGGTGCTTAATGCCCCAAATATCTTAATCACTTGTTAAAGGAAAAAATATTCTGGGCTTTTTAAACTGCATTTCTAAATGCTACCAAATATATATTATTTAATAGCCTTTAAAACTGTAATGATAAACATAAACAGTTCAATAATCAACAGTTCAATAATCAATCTAAATTTGTTCACTTTTATTTTTCAGATAACAATGAGTGACTTTCTCAAGGGTCTTGCTGCTCGCGAAACTGGGGTGACAACGGCTGCCTTCAAAATTGCTGCAGTTCAAAGTAGCATCACAACCATATTCTATAGAGAGACCCTATTCGATCACAGATTCATGTACAACATTTATCTTGTTCTGCAGAAGCTTGTGTTGACGAGCGCTGCAGCTCGTGATGCTGTGGTCTTGTGCTTTGATGAGTGGGCGGTGACTGGAGACAGCAGTGCTGAAAGTGTTGTATTTCTGGCACATGCTGTTTGTCAGAGTTGTGCCAACGTCCTTGATGATGCTATCCTCGAAGAGCTGGAGTTTATGGTAGAAGAAATACGTATGTCCAGCATTTGAAAAAACTAAAAAAAGGGCGATCATGTGTGCTGAGTCTGTGGTCGTTGTGGTACAGGTGGGGGACAGGAATGGGGCCAATGTGACATTTGTGATGCCTGGTACCACGTACAGTGCACAGACATTGTCATGAGCATGGACGAATTACAGCAAATTGAGTGGACATGTGATTTTGTTCACAACCCTAGGGAGTGCCTATTGCCCCGTGGATACAGTGCCTAATGCCCCAGACTTCTTTTTTTTTACATTTTTGCAAAGTCCGGGTAACTTTCTCAACAGTACTTGAATGTTGCAATTACAATGATCTATTCTGTTTCCCTTGATTACTTTGTTTATTCTCCTTGTGTTTTATGGCTTCAGTTGTTAGCTAGAAGCTTGTTTAGTTTAAAATTCAATAAAAAATGTCAGTTGATACCAAAGTGTGGTGCTTAATACCCAGGTGCCCCTATCTCTCGGACCCTTCTCTCTCTAACTTGGTTAATAACATTAGTTTAAAAGAAATTACTTTGAGTTCATACAACATGTGTGTGTGTGTGTGTGTTGTGTGTGTGTGTGTGTGTGTGTGTGTGTGTGTGTGTGTGCGCGTGTGTGTGTGTGTGTGTGTGTGTGTATGTATGCGCGTGTGCGTGCGCACGTGTGCTTTGCATGTAAACGTGCAACTGTGGGTTTTTTGCACTATTGTGGCTATGTGTGTGATGTGAAAGGGACTGTGTAGGACTTACATGTATAACGAATTGAATTAATGACAGACAAGGGAACATAACCTCTCATGGTAAAGCAATTACAGGCCCACTGTTTTCTAAGTTAAGCAACAGACACGAAATCGTTTCACCATGGTACTGAACTGGCGAAAGTTATGTTTCTTTAAGTTTAACAATTGTCTCCCTTGGTTTCGAAGTGAGGAGACGGAAGGCGGAAACAGAAACAAATTTTTGAAAACAATTGTTTAGCCTAGTGATTCGGCACGACAACATGGGACAGATTTCAGGCAATCGTCTTGAAATCTGTTTGTTCATACCGTCTTGCACAATTCCTCTTTAAAATTGTCTTACTCTTAGGCTACTGCCTCATTTACGTACCAAACAATGTCAACAAAACTTCAAACTTACTTCTGTGTTTGGATAAGACCAAATCTCGCTAGAAGCAGGTCGCAGTACATCTCAAGCAGTTCCATCGCCTCCACTAGATAATCTTCTCGAACAATGTGCTCCACTCTAATTCTGGCCCTGTCTTCTTTTCCAGCGCTGATGTAGTCTGCTATTTCCTTCCGAGACTTGAGCGCAATCTCCGTTTTCTTCTTCTCCAACAGTTTCAAGCGATTGATTGTTAACCGCAAGTTTGTTTTCAGCTTTGTATAATTAGGACCGCTCTTAAACATGGTGACTGATTCTGAAGAAATTCACTGTATCACTTGCTTGAATATGTTGTGTCGCCTGCCAGTTTTCCTTTAAATGGGGCCCTTTCTTTATCAAACCAAATCGTGATCGTGACTCAACAACTCAAGTGTACATCGTCATAAGACTCTGAGTATGGAAATGATGTCATGGTAATGCAAAATGTAAATCGGAACGTACACTAAACAATCTATAGTTTATCGTAATATTATTCTTTAATAACAAATATGGATTAAAACAAAACATAGCACTATATTGCGGATATTAAAGAAGTTAGAAAGTTCAGTTTCAGTTTTGTCAAGGAGGTGTCACTGTGTACGAACCACACCACATCTGGTCCCAATTAAAGTTACAAGACTACAGTGGATGGGCCTAAATAGTAAGGAAGTAAATGAATTAATAGATAAATAATTTATAAATGAGTAAGTAAACAAGCAAACAAACAAAACAAACAAACAAAATCGATCAATCAATAAATGAATGAATAGATAAATAAGATGCAAAGATTTGAGACAAAGGTCTCTCAGACATGACTTAATACCAGAAGCCTGACGACCTACGCATTAATCATGAACCTGTGCGCCGGTCAGACCTTGTGTTATTAAGTTTGGAACTAACCAGTAAATGAATTGAGTTCAAATCTATGAGAGCTTGATGCAGAAATGAATTTAACTGAAAATTGGGGTACATTATCATCTCATATCCGTTAAAAACCACAGCTACAGGCACGCGCGCGCACGCACGCACACACACACTGACTGACTGACTGAAACCATTTACTGTCAGATTAACATAGTGTTGTACACACACACACACACCACACCACACACACACACACACACACACACACACACACCACACACACACACACACAAGCAAGTGCACGTGCGCGCGCGCACGCACGCATACGCGCACATTGCCATAGAGAGGCAGAGTAATCACTTGTTGAATGCAGCCGTCTAATGGATGAAGATGAACACAGACAAACACATACACACACACGAGGACGCGCGCGCGCGCGCTCGCGAGCTTAGGGACAGAGTACCGTGGCCTTGGTCATTTTGGTATTTTTCAGTTCAAGTGACCTTTCATTTTTTAGCTCAGATGTCAATGTAACAAGTGTGTCCTTGCAACCATGCTATTTCGACTGTCCGTCCATATAAGTGTGTGTAAGTGTGTGTGTGTGTGTGTGTGTGTGTGTGTGGTGTGTGTGTGTGTGTGTGTGGTGTGTGTGTGTGTGTGTGTGTGTGTGTCTGTGTCTGTGTCTGTGTCTATGTACATTAGAACTTCCCCGATGGGCTTCAATTGATTTGACGTACAAGGAGGTTAATGTATTACCCATAAAGGAACACAGGCGAAGTTGCGCCTGTAATTTTAGTGTGAGCTAGAACCATCCCAGATCAGTAATGACTGAACTGATGGAAGAAGCCTACGTATATTTCAAGAGAGATCCGTAACAAATCGGTGTCAATGTCCCTAAGTGATTATGTTTCCCCATTGTTTCAGAACTGTAACCTGTCTCTTGATGGTATTGCCGAGGTTCCATGTTGTTCATACCCTTCGTGGTTGTCAGAGCAGGCTGAAATCATCTACACTTACGGAGATCTGGAAAAAAAAAGATAATCCTCTGTTACTATCATCCTATGCCAAAGACTTGATAGATAGGAAACACGATTCCTATCTACACATTTTCACGGATGGTTCTGTTTTAGATTCTTCCGATGTTGGGGCTTCCTTTGTAATACCAGCGCTCAGCATTAGAAAGAAATTCCTTATTACGAAAGGATGTTCTATATTTACAGCAGAGTTATTTGCCATTTTGAAAACACTAGATTTTATACTTGACATGCCTGTTATACATAGACAAATACTTATATTATCGGACTCAGAATCAGCGCTTACAGCTCTCCATTGTCAATCAAAATCTAGTCGTTCAGACTTGGTATGTGAGATCTTATTTCTCATTCATCAGTTAATAACCCGGGTATCGATGTAACTTTGTTATGGTTCCAGGGCACTCCAGTTTACGTGGCAATGACTTAGCTGACTTTTATGCAAAGGAAGCTGCAAGAAATAAATCTGATGTTTTGAATTGTGATATCCTTCTTTCTTCATCTGAAGCTATTCACATTCTCACAAGTTCAATCTGGAACTAAGACAGAAACAATACCTTGAAGACTCAGCTCGGAAGCACAGATGGGATGTGACTAAACCAACAAGCAAATGTTGTAATCCTCCAGGGCCAATCCCAAATCGTAACCTTGTACACAGGCTGCGGGTTAATGGTTGGTTAGGTAGGTATTTAAAACCGGCACCTGCTTGTGCATGTGGTCAGACTCTCGATATCCCTCATTTTTTATTTGTACTGACAAGAAGTCACTTTCAGCCTCTTCATGATAAGATGAAGTCCTTTAACCTTTCGCTGACTATGTCTTGTGTTTTCAATTACAGTTATGAGAATGGTTGGAGTCTGGCAATGTTGGCTGTTTAAATCTTATAACATCTCATCCACTTGGAAGACATTTTTAACTCCTCCACCGCCCCACCCCCTCCTCACTGCCTCGATCGATCCCTCCCCCTATGAGTTTTTTTTTTTTTCGAATTTGCGAATTTTTTGGGAATGTTAAAATCTTTTCTGGTATGTCCATACAGATAGTTGGGGCCCCTTTTTGCACTAAGCAGGCTTTTTCATACCCCCCCCCCCCCCCCCTCTTCCCCCCTTCCCCCCCTTCCCCCAACCCTTTAACCATAAGAGTTCGACTCTTAGAAAAATTTTCAGCCAGTTCCAAAATTTTGATGACCCTTGCACCCTGTTTTGGGATTACATGTGGTCACACGAATTGATGTTTCGGATACAAAATAATAGGGGCCCTTAGTGTTGTGTGTGGTGTGTGTGTGGTATTGTGTGTGGTGTGGTGTGTGTGTGTGTGTGTGGGGTGGTGTGTGTGGTTAGAAATATTTGTCATATGCTTTTTGCTTTGATTTTTAAAGAAAGAGAGAGGTGGGGGCAAAGGTGGGGGGGGGGGTAAAATAAGCTTTTGTATAATGGGCAAAATTTCTTCTTTTTTTCTGTGTGTGTGGTTGGTGTGTGTGTGTGTGGGTGTGTGTGTGGTGTGTGTTGTGTGCGCGGCGCCCCGCGCGCCGCGCGCGTAGCACGGTATGGTCGTGTATGCGTTGGTTTGAAAGAGTAGTGCTGTGTGTACGAATGCTAAAATATGAGTGGGGTTGTGCGTGTGCGGGGGCGCGGGCGTGTGGTGTGTGGTGTGTGATGTGGGTTTGTGTGTGTGTGTGGTGTGTGTGTGTGTTGGTGTGTGGTGTGTGTGTAGGGTAATAGGGTGGTGGAGGGGGTGGGGGTGGGGGTGTGGTGTTTTTTAGTTATTTAGTTAGTTGTTAGTGTTTATGGGGTCCAGCGGATACTAGGAGCCAAACCCGGGACTCAGCTATCATTGAGCTCTTGATACAAATATCCATAGTATTAAACATCACTTAAAATTTATGAGGACAAAAGCACAATTATCTTTTCAACCCTTCGACCCTTATACTTAAAAAAACCCCTATTTTTTATAAAATAAGTTTACTCTTTAAAAAAAGAAAAATAAATCCACTAAAAACTCACGAAAAAAAACCCGAAAATACTGGGGGGAAAAAGAACTTCTCTTGATCCCCATCAAATCAGACTTTTCCGTCAAAAAATGATTAAAACTAAAACAAGCTGTCACACGCAACACCCCCGGGGGGTTTTCCCCCTTCTGAATATCCAACGTGCGTTATATAGCTTGCCCTTGTAACCGTGACAAAATCGATCTCTTTACGGTTGTACCCCCGAGGGGAAAAAGGGTTTGGGTTTAAATCTGGGAAAATTTTTTAAAAATTTATTATAAATTTGATTACACCATTCACTCTCCCACAGTTCACGAAATACAAACGGGGGATTTATGACGTAGATCAAGTAGGAAAAACTCATGGGCCCCGGAAAACTTGCCCCGAGAGCTGTTTGGCTGCTTTGTCCACCACGGGTTACCTAGATTCCCATGTGACTGGGGACCCAAAAGAAAACTTTGCTTTCCCGAAAGACAAGTGATATGAAGTTTTAATATCGCTAATACTGGATTGAAATTTCCCTTTTGTGACAAAGCCGAAAATCCCGACAATGAACCGATAAAAAAAGGAAATTCTGATCTGATTGGACCCCCACTGAGGGCCAGATTTAAAGCCTTCAGTTCAGCAGGTAAAAATGACCAATCCCGCAATCTTACAAAGTAGGGTCCTGAAAATCGTTATCACCCCCAAAGGCAGCTGCAGCCCTCTCACCCTTTTTTAGAACCATCATAAAAAACTTGTAAAATCTTTATAAAGTTCCATTTCCCAAGATAAAGCTGTTTATATGAACATCGGGGTGAACCCCCCTTTCGAAAAAAGAGTTAAATATAAATTAATCTTGGATTGGGGACTTTCCAAGGAGGGAAATCAGTCTGTAAAGGGCCCTCATCAACGCACAAGGGCAATGCCAGCTGCCCCCAAAAGGGGGGAAAAAAACGAATACCCCTGGGGGAAACTATTTGGTTTTAAATTATTTTGGCTCAAAAAAGGGGGGTTCATGACAAAATCATAGGCAGGGGGTTTTTGGGTTTGCCCCCAATTTAGGGTTTTAATTCAGGAAAGACGCAAACCCCCCTTAGCTAAGGGGGTTCACCCCATTCGCATACAACTTTCTTTTGGAGATGTGCAAGTGCTCCCAAGCAATCCGCATCCTTAGATGGGTTGGTCAAGAGTTTGAGGTAAACTTTCGGCAGAAAACCCTATACCCCACACCCCTAAACTCTTTGGGCTCACCAAAGCTCGAACAATCGCAAAAAAGTTTGCTTGCTGACCCCAATCAGGGGGACTAATAAACCTTTAAAAAAATTCAAATGACGCAAATTGTTTAATGTACTTAAAGTGAGGCAAAAAAGAAAGTTTTTATCAAAAATAACCCCCAAAAATTTCATTGTTTGGAAAAATTTAAATTTCCTGACCATTGAATGATAGCTGGGTTTTAAGCCTGAGACTTTTCCTATGGAAATGAATACCTCGTTTGTAGTGAAAACTTAAATCCATTTTCAGAACCCCCTGTAACACGATTAACACACAATTGAAGTTACGTCAGCTGCGCCAAAATTTTTCCCCCTTTGGGGAGATGGAGAATCATCAAAAAATAAGACTTTTCAATTCCGACTTTATGATGACGATGTTATTAATCTTCGATTGAAAAGAATGGGAGAAAGGATGCTACCCTGAGGGACACCCCCTCCCGCCAAAAGGATTTAAAAGGTCGAATGAGTCAAAAACTGAAATGCCGTTAGACAAAAAATTAGCAAAAAACTTTGGGAAATTACCTTTGAAAAACAAGGCCTTCAAGTCCTAAGAATTCCATGCCTAGTTGTGAAAAAGTTTTTTTTAAATCAAAGAATAGAAACTCATTTTTTCCCCTTGATCAAAACATTCCTAAAAAGATCATAACGAACCCAAATTTATAGTACCGGTTGTTCCGGGAATCCCACGGGGAAAAATCTAAGGGCCCCCAACTTTTTAACTGCCATAACAATCGAGAAAATACCATTCCTTCCCTAGTTTTTCATAAGCAAAAGTGGAGTATAGGGCGTAGTTTTTAGGATCCCAATGAACTTTCCCCGGTTTAGGGAAAAGGGGTAAAAACCGCCTTTCCAAGAAGGGGGAAAATACCCCAACACCAAACTGATTAAAAAGAGTGTCCGGTCAAAATTCAATCAACCCAAATTTGTGGGCAATCGCCCCAGCCCCGTTGGACCAACCCTAATCAAAAATTTTGGGGTCAGGAAACGGGGGATAGGTCGGGTCCGGCAATTAAGCTTGTGGGGAAAGGGTTTTCCCCAGACAGTCCGACCCACCTGATGACTAAGGGCTTTTACCGACGCCTCGATGTCTCCCAGACGGACTCAGTCCTGGGCCCGCCCCTTTTCGGGCCCCTTTGTGAACCAGGTCATTTTCGTTTGACATCGTGACGCCCCCCAGACTCGTGGCCCCTTTTGAGTGACCCTGTCCACCGGGACCACTAAGTAGGAAAGGGGGGGAAAGGTAGAGTGTGGGGGGGGGTGAAATTTGTAATCGATTGAGACCAATTGACCCCCAAAGAGTAAGGGTGCGATGCGGCATGATTTTAACACCCAAAGGAATTAGAGGGGGCTAACTTTGGGTGTCAGGGGTAAAAATATGCCAAGGTACCGCCCTTTTGGAGAGTCGGAACAATAAGAAGGAGGAAGAGTGAGAGAAAGGGGGAACGAGGGGAAAACGAACAGAGACAGAGAGAGGGAGAGGTTTTTAGGTTGCTGAGAGAAAAGAGAGAGATGAGGGGGGGAGAGAAGGAACCAAGTTTAGAGATTAGCATGAATAGTTGCAAGGGGAAAGGGGAGGAGAGTGTGGAGAAGAGGTATTGCTATTTATGAAGAAAAAAGAAAAAAAAGAAAAAAAAAAAGAAAAAAC
>JAFLJL010015368.1:0-10000 GCA_018398815.1 Conus ventricosus
TTGATCTAATTACGTTTTTAAAAAAAAACAAACAAACCAGGGATAAAAGCTCGGCTGCAGTCCAAACAAAAGATGTAATTAATCACAAGAAACACAATAAGCTGGATGGAAGGCAAAGGCCCAATACGATAAAATCCTCCTTTTTAAACCCAGCGATGTAACTCAAAACCGCATATCCTCACTGGTGGTGTTAATAACCCAAACAAAACCAGTGGCGTTGCCCCAAAATCTCTAACGTGATTCTGCATCGTTTGCTGCTTCGGTGGTTATTAGCTGTCAGTTCAGATGCAGGGAAATGTGCACTATCGTGGCATTGAGAGGAAGCGGGCTGCGTTTGCCAGAGGCACTAAAAGACAGTTTGTTGTCTTTAACATTTGTTGTTTTTTTTTGTAATATCGTTGCAGGAACAAGGCTTGGTGAGTGTGTGTGTGGTGTGTGTGTGTGGTGTGTGGTGTGTGTTGTGTGTGTGTGTGTGTGTGGTGTGGTGTGTGTGTGTGTGTTTTGTGTGGTGTGTGTGTGTGTGTGCTTGTGTGTGTTTGTGTGTGTGTGTGTGTGTGGTGTGTGTGGTGTGGTGTGATAATAATAATAATTAATAACAATAAAAATTTGGTGTATTTAGTTTTTGCAGGCCTTCTGGCCCATATGAACAGGAGAAACTGATTAGCACATAATTAGCAAGGTGTATGTAAATTTGAAGGAGTACAATACAAGTAAACAAGAATGCACGGCAAATTTTAAATGAGCAATCAAGAAAAGGATTACCTTTACAGATCAGTTATAGCAGGGGCTTTACTTCCTTAACTTTAAGGATTCTGTAATGTACACGCAACTTTGAATAACAATTCATTTGACATGTTTCTACCTAATAACGGTATCTTAAATTCAGACGGAAAACGATGGTAATAAAAGGGTATAAATTTCCTGCGAAGTGGGGCATATTTGGGACAGATTAACATGAAATGACATAAATCTTAAATACAATGACCATCACATGTTACAAATTGGGTCAGTGATTTGTTGAGTCGAGTGACACAAACTATTCGAGGTAACCGATTGCATCTAAACAGACACAAAACACGACGATGTTCGCGAGCAGAAAACTGACTCACGTAACTGGCCATTACTGTCTCTGGGTGATACATACAATAGTCAGGGTATGATGAAAGTGAAGAATCCCAGTCTTGAGAATACGAATCCTTAAAAACGTTGTTTGAGCAGATCTATAAAACAATGAACATTTCCTACATTCTGAAACTGCCATACATATCCAAACCCGTAATGCACAATAGCTGTCTTACACGTGTAACCAGTTTTTTCTACAAGAATGATCGTGCATTTGCATCATTTCATAGCATTGTTTTTGATATCTGTTGTCAGTTATACACATAAGTTTGCACCAATTTTTCACAAGACGTAGGTATGTATCAATATAGATGGGATATCTACCACACTCCCCAGGACAATGTTGTTTTTGACACCCCTTCCCAAACCCCCTAAAACCATCTTGCAAAATTTATCTGTACTTTTTCAATAGCATCATATCTTTGAAACCCCCATATTCAGAACCATACAATAAAATTTGGCTTTACTTTTGTGTCAAAAATTTTGAATAACGTAGCTTCTGGAATTCCTTGAAGTTTAACTTGCAGTCTTTTAATTCCTGCCACCGCTCTCAGAGCCTTACCTGACAGATTTTCTGTACACCTGGACCAGTTTTAATGTGGCTGAAATATAACGCCAAGATAATTATATGTGGGATCAACCGGATCTGCTTACCATCATACCACCATTTCTCAGTTGATTTAATGAAACCACCATTCTTGAAACAAACCACTCTGGTTTATCCATATTCACAGTCAACCCCCCATTTACGGCAGTATTTTTCCAGACAAACTATCTTCTTCTGCAGGTCTGCCACAGAGTCGGAAACTAAAGCAATATCATCTGCATACATTAACAGAAAAATCCCAAAGTGGGCCTGCAAAAATGTCGTTTCCTCTTGCACCACAGTGTAATAAGTCAGCTTGCAACTCAGACAAAAATATAGAGAACAACAATGGACTTAAAAACACCCCCTGTCTTCCCACCTGTCACAGAGTCAAAATACTCAGTTATCTGGTCCCCACTTTGACAGCAGCTTTCACTTTACTATACATGGCCTTCAATTTTTTTGAACATTTTCCGTGAAACCTGTTTTCTGTAATATGAAGTACAGCAGTTTTTGTCTGTGTATACTGTCGAATGCTTTAGAGAAATCCACAAAGAGTATAAAAAAAACCGACCACCCTGTTTGTGAGGTATTTCTGAACCAGTGATTGAAGAGAAAAAATGTTATCAGTGGTACTGTAACCTTACGAAAACTGCTTGCGCTTCAGGAATATATCATTTGCATCACAAAAGTCCTTTAGTCTGTTATTAACTACTGCACTGTATAATTTGCTGATTATGTTCACAATGAAATCCCCCTATAATTGTCTGTTTTACTTGAACTACCTTTTTGTGTAAGGGGAAATATGACAGCTTTCGTCCAGCTTTGAGGTACTCCCCCATTTCCAAAAATTCTGTTGAACAACGGTGCAGAAATTTAAAAGAACATCTTCAGCGTGATGAAAAAATCAGGGGACAGACCATCTGGACCAGCTGCTTTTCCATGTTTTAATGCATGAATAGCACTAGGGATTTCAACTTCAGAAATGTCCTCATACCTTGGGCATTTAAACAGTCACTGCAGTTTCCAGGTACATGATCATTTAGAACACCCTTCAACCCCCCGGGCTGAAATCAGAGTCATCCCCCCGATTGCTCTACATTAAACAGATTTTAAAGTAATCATACCACGCACGGGGTTTGAAATCAATTTGGAACAGTGGGTTGGTTGATGTCAATGATTAACTTTTTGCCAAAACGCTCTGGAATTAACATCAGAACACGCCGCATTTAGTTCGTTTAAGACGCGCTCATTTTGTACTGCTTTTTTACTTTCACACAATTTCTGTAAATTGCTGCTTCTGATTCAGTACTTTTTTAAATCCTCCCTTAGATTAGACCGTCGATACACCCAAATATTGATATTTCCTTTCCTTCGCTCGCTCACACTCTTCGTCCCCAAGGAGGCTGTTCACGGGGATACTTGCATTTTCCGCTTGACTTCATTGGCAAGCAGCGTTCTGAAGGAATGTGACAAGACAGGTCGACCCCGCCTCAAGTGCTATCATAAAATTTTGAAATTCTCTTTCTTTGTTGCAGAAAATATAATCTGCGATGACTCTGCATGTTTCCTTCCAAACAAATCGAAACTCCTCTTCCAATATAATTTGTTCAGCATTATCCACAGTCTCCATGTTACAAGATAAGTAAAGGAAGCAACTATAGGAAAATGATCAGTTTTCACACCTTTTTGCCAGTACATGTCAAAAACAGGAAATCAAATAGTAATTGTGAAACAAACAAAGTAATCTACTACACTTTTACCCTGGTTAGCTATGAAATGTAATTTCCCCCTCACTATCCCCTTCTGTTCTTCCATTTACAATTAACAGATCGTATTCTGTACATAATTCAATAAGTGTTTCTACCATAATTTTTGACACCACTGTCTTTAGACTTACGAACAGTTTGTGGCACATTTTGCATAAATATTTCTAATCCTCTATAGTTGTGCGGGTCTGTTTTCACCGGCGTTTTCCACATCAGAGAGCTCAGACGTTCGGGCATTAAAATCGCCACCCCAGTAACCAAGGTAAGTCAGGATATCGGTCCATCACTCTGACATACAGTTTTCTAATAAATCAATGCCGTTATAACTGTTCTTTCCATAGATCACCGAACGTTCGGGAGCGATGTATACAAAAGCAACGAGAATGTCAAACGGGGGAATTCCAAAACACCCCTCCCAACCTTCAGAAAAACACAATCCTCAGTTGATTGAAATAGGTGTTCCACATGGCACAAAACAGATTTGTGTACACAGACAACACCACCTTTCAGCTTTGTCGTGCGTGGAGCGTAAAAAAACATGAAAATCGGGAAAGCTTTTTCAATATCACTTTTTTACACAGCCAAAACTCGAAAATGAAAAATTTAAACTTTTCACAGAAACTCGGAACAAAAGACTCTTTAACTTGTAGAATAAACCTTCGACATTCCACGCCATTTTTGAAACACAGAAAACACTTCACGGGATATAGGTGTGGGGTATGATTTGGATGGAATGGGTTGGTGTGTGTGTGTATGCTGTCAGCCGATGACCGGGGTGAAGACAGGAACGCGGGAAGATCGTCTCCTCTGCTGTCCGCATTCCGATGACCCCGGCCTGCCCGTCATCCCCGCCTCTGTTCGTCCACCAGACCACTGGTTGTGGGGTCGTAGGCGAAGGACTTGCCTTCGATGACCGGGTGTCGAAGCGGGGGAAGGATTTCTTGTTGGCCGCCTTCGCTTCCTTCAGGAAAGGCAGCAGCTGACGACGCTGGTCCTCACCCGCGGAGTGAAGTCCTCGGAAACAAACACAGGGGACCGTTTGTTTTTCCCAGTACCCGACGCCGGCCAGAATTCTCTCCTTGTCTTGAAGCTGCTGAAGCAGAGATGAGGGGATGTGGCCCCTTTTCCCTTTGATCTCAGACGGTGGAGGCGCGCTCAATCTCGACGTCGCCCCCAATCCCCAACTCTTCTCTCAACACGGTCTTGACAGACTTTTCACAATTTTGCCCATGACTCAGACTGTCCTTGGGGGGGGGGAATGCCGTGAAAGATGAGATTTTTCCGTCTGCTTCTGCCCTCCAGATCGTCGACTTTGGACTCAAGCTTGTCGATTTTTTCTTTCAGTTCTTTGTTTTTTTCGCCACGCTATCAAGTCACTCTGCAATCTGTCCATTTGTTTTTTTTCATTGACGAATGAATACTGTCCATTTCCTGTCCATTGTAGTCATCTTCTGGTCCGAGAACTAAGCATTCGGACAACGTCGCGATGGTCGGTTGATCGTGAACTATGTCCCCCTCCCTGCGCCTGGCCCTGCGATTGCCCCGTCAGCGTGGATTGTTTCTTAGTGGGGGGGGGTTCGCTTGACATCTCCGCACCGAAGTAAGAACAGAACTCTGTGTGTGTTGTGGTGTTGTGATGTGTGTGTGTGTGTGTGTGTGTGTGGTGTGTTGTGTTGTGGTGTGTGTGTGTGTGTGTGTGTGTTTTGTGTGCTTGGGCCGAGCGCGGGCCGCGCGCGTTTAAACTTCACGTATTTCATGCATCCAGTGTTCCCTTTGGTCCCCCTCAAACCCCTGAAATAATTGTACTCCAGATGTCATTGCCCCAGTCCATCATGCTGTTTCTGCCAACGGGGATGTTGTTTTAATCTATGTGTATCCGTTTGTCGAAGGAACTGGAAGCCAATGTTGTGCTCTGTGTGCTGTCTTTGAGTGTTTGGGTTTAAGGCAGGCCACAGGGGGGAAGCTTGCGGAATGGGGAGTTGTCTTTGAGTGTTTGTGGGAAGGCAGGCCACAGCAGGGAAGCTTGTGGAAATGGGGAGTTGCCTTTGAGCGTTTGTGTGAAGGCAGGTCACAGCAGGGGAAACTTGTGGAATGGAGAGCTGCCTTTGAGTGTGTCTGAAGGCAGGCCACAGCAGGGAAGCTTGTGGAATGTGGAGTTGCCTTTGAGTGTTTGTGTGAAGGCAGGCCACACAGGGAAACTTGTGGAATGGGGAGTTGCCTTTGAGTGTTTGTATGAAGGCAGGCCACAGCAGGGAGCTTGTGGAATGGGGAGTTGCCTTTGAGTGTTTGTGTGAAGGCAGGCCACAGCAGGAAAACTTGTGAAATGGGGAGTTGCCTTTTAGTGTGTCAGAAGGCAGGCCCAGCAGGGAACTTGTGGAATGGGAGTTGCCTTTGAGTATTTGTGTGAAGGCAGGCCAAGCAGGAAGCTTGTGGAATGGGGAGTTGCCTTTGAGTGTTTTTTGGGAAGGCAGGCCACAGCAGGGAAGCTTGTGGAATGGGGAGTTTCCTTTGAGTGTTTTGGGGGGAAGGCAGGCCACAGCAGGGAAGCTTGTGGAATGGGGGGTTGCCTTTGAGGTTTGTTGGAAGGGAGGCCACAGGATGGAAGCTTGTGGAATGGGGAGTTGCCTTTTAGTGTTTGTGTGAAGGCAGGCCACAGCAGGGAAGCTTGTGAATGGGGAGTTGCCCTTGAGTGTGTCTGAAGGCAGGCCACAGCAGGGAAGCTTGTGGAATGGGGAGTTGCCCTTTGAGTGTTTGTGGGAAGGGAGGCCACAGCAGGAAGCGGTGGAATGGGGGGTTGCCTTTGGGTGTGTCTGAAGGCAGGCCACAGCAGGGAAGCTTGTGGAATGGGGGGTTGTCTTGAGGGGTTTGTGGGAAGACAGACCACAGCAGGGGAAGCTTGCGGAATGGGGAGTTGCCTTTGAGGTTTGGGGGAAGGCAGGGCCAAAAGCAGGGGAAGCTTGTGGGAAAGGGGAGTTGCCTTTTAGTGTGTCTGAAGGGAGGCCACAGCAGGGAAGCTTGTGGAATGGGGGGGTTGTCTTTGAGTTTTGTGGGAAGGCAGGCCACAGCAGGAAGCTTCTGGAATGGGGAGTTGTCTTTGAGTGTTTGTGGGAGGCAGGCCACAGCAGGAAGCTTGTGGGAAAGGGGAGTTGTCTTTGAGTGTTTTGGGAAGGCAGGCCACAGCAGGAAGCTTGTGGAATGGGGAGTTGCCTTTGAGCGTTTTGTGAAGGCAGGCCACAGCAGGGAAACTTGTAGAATGGGGAGTTGCCTTTGAGTGTGTCTGAACGCAGGCCACAGCAGGGAAGCTTGTGGAATGGGGAGTTGCCTTTTAGTGTGTCTGAAGGCAGGCCACCGCACGGAAGCTTGTGGGAAAGGGGAGTTGCCTTAGAGTGTTTGTGGGAAGGCAGGCCACAGCAGGAAGCTTGTGGAATGGGGAGTTGCCCTTGAGCGTTTGTGTGAGGCAGGCCACAGCAGGGAAGCTTGTGCAATGGGAGTTGCCTTTGAGTGTTTGTGGGAAGGCAGGCCACAGCAGGGAAGCGTGTGGAATGGGGAGTTGCCTTTGAGTGTGTCTGAAGGCAGGCCACAGCAGGGAAGCTTGTGGAATGGGGAGTTGTCTTTGAGTGTTTGTGGGGAAGACAGGCCACAGCAGGGAAGCTTGCGGAATGGGGATTGCCTTTTAGTGTTTGGGGGAAGGCAGGCCACAGCAGGGAAGCTTGTGGAATGGGGGGTTGCCTTTGAGTGTGTCTGAAGGCAGGCCACAGCAGGGAAGCTTTTGGAATGGGGATGTCTTTGAGTGTTTGTGGGAAGGCAGGCCACAGCAGGGAAGCTTCTGGAATGGGGAGTTGTCTTTGAGTGTTTGTGGGAAGGGAGGCCACAGCAAGAAGCTTGTGGAATGGGAGTTGTCTTTGAGTGTTTCTGGGAAGGCAGGCCACAGCAGGGAAGCTTGTGGAATGGGAGTTGCCTTTGAGCGTTTGTGTAAGGCAGGCCACAGCAGGGAAGCTTGTGGAATTGGATTGCCTTTGAGTGTGTCTGAACGCAGGCCACAGCAGGGAAGCTTGTGGAATGGGGATTGCCTTTTAGTGTGTTGAAGGCAGGCCACAGCACGGAAGCTTGGAATGGGGAGTTGCCTTAGGGTTTGTGGGAAAGGGAGGCCACAGCAGGGAAGCTTGTGGAATGGGGAGTTGCCCTTGAGCGTTTGTGTGAAGGCAGGCCAGCAGGAAACTTGTTTGGGAAAGGGGAGTTGTCTTTGAGTGTGTCTGAAGGCAGGCCACAGCAGGGAAGCTTTTGGAATGGGAGTTGCCCTTGACGTTTTTGTGAAGGGAGGCCACCAACAGGGAAGCTTGTGGAATGGGGAGTTGCCCTTGAGTGTGTCTGAAGGCAGGCCACAGCAGGGAAGCTTGTGGAATGGAGAGTTGCCTTTGACGTTTGTGTGAAGGCAGGCCACATCAGGGAAGCTTGTGGGAAAGGGGAGTTGCCCTTGAGTGTGTCTGAAGGCAGGCCACGCAGGGAAGCTTGTGGAATGGGGAGTTGCCTTTGAGTGTTTGTGTGAAGGGAGGCCACAGCAGGGAAGCTTGTGGAATTGGGAGTTGCCCTTTAGTGTGTCTGAAGGCAGGCCACCGCAGGGAAGCTTGTGGAATGGGGAGTTGCCTTTGAATGTCGTGGGAAGGCAGGCCACAGCAGGGAAGCTTGTGGAATGGGGAGTTGCCTTTGAGTGTTGTGTGAAGGCAGGGCCCCAGCAGGGAAGCTTGTGGAATGGGGGAGTTTCCCTTTTAGTGGTTTGTGTGAAGGCAGCCACAGCAGGGGAAACTTGTGAATGGGAGTTGCCCTTGAGTGTGTCTGAAGGCAGGCCAGCAGGGAAGCTTGTGGAATGGGGAGTTGCCTTTGAGTGTTTGTGGGAAGGCAGGCCCCCAGCAGGGAAGCGTTGGAATGGGGAGTTGCCTTGAGTGTGTTGAAGGCAGGCCACAGCAGGGGAAACTTGTGGACATGGGGATTTTTCTTGAGTGTTTGTGGGAAGACAGACCCCAGCAGGGGAAACTTGCGGAATGGGAGTTGCCTTTGGTGTTTGGGGGAAGGCAGGCCACAGCAGGGGAAACTTGTGAATGGGGAGTTGCCTTTGAGTGTGTCTGAAGGCAGGCCCAAGCAGGAAGCTTTTGGAATGGGGAGTTGTCTTTGAGTTTTGTGGGAAGGCAGGCCCCAGCAGGGAAGCTTCTGGGAAAGGGGAGTTGTCTTTGAGTGTTTTTTGGGGAGGCAGGCCACGCAGGGAAGCTTGTGGAATGGGGATTGTCTTTGAGTGTTTCTGGGAAAGCAGGCCACGCAGGGGAAGCTTGTGGAATGGGGAGTTGCCTTTGAGCGTTTGTTGTGAAGGCAGGCCACAGCAGGGAAGCTTGTGGAATGGGGAGTTGCCTTTTAGTGTGTCTGAACGCAGGCCACAGCAGGGAAGCTTGTGGAATGGGGAGTTGCCTTTTAGTGTGTCTGAAGGGAGGCCACAGCACGGAAGCTTGTGGAATGGGGAGTTGCGTTTGAGTTGTTTGTGGGAAGGCAGGCCACAGCAGGGAAGCTTTTGGAATGGGGAGTTGCCCTTGAGCGTTTGTGTGAAGACAGGGCCCAGCAGGAAGCTTGTGCAATGGGGAGTTGCCTTTGAGTGTTTGTGGGGGGAAAGGGAGGCCACAGCAGGGAAGCTGTGGAATGGGGAGTTGCCTTTGAGTGTGTCTGAAGGCAGCCACCCCGCAGGGAGCTTGTGGAATGGGGAGTTGTCTTTGAGTGTTGTGGGAAGACAGGCCACAGCAGGGAAGCTTGCAGAATGGGGAGGGGTTTCCTTTGAGTTTTGGGGGAAGGCAGGCCACAGCAGGGAAGCTTGTGGAATGGGGAGTTGCCCTTTTAGTGTGTCTGAAGGCAGGCCACAGCAGGGAAGCTTGTGGAATGGGGAGTTTTTCTTTGAGTGTTTGTGGGAAGGCAGACCACAGCAGGGAAGCTTCTGGAATGGGGAGTTGTCTTTGGTGTTTGTGGGAAGGAGGCCACAGCAGAGAAGCTAGTGAATGGGAGTTGTCTTTTTAGTGTTTCTGGGAAGGCAGGCCACAGCAGGGAAGCTTGTGGAATGGGGGGTTGCCTTTGAGCGTTTGTGTGAAGGCAGGCCACAGCAGGGAAGCTTGTGGAATGGGAGTTGCCTTTGAGGTGTCTGGGAAAGCAGGCCACAGCAGGGAAGCTTTGGAATGGGGAGTTGCCTTTTAGTGTGTCTGAAGGCAGGCCACAGACGGAAGCTTGTAATGGGGAGTTTTTTCCCTTTGAGTGTTTTTTGGAAGGCAGGCCACAGCAGGGAACTTGTGGAATGGGGAGTTTGCCCTTGAGCGTTTGTGTGAAGGCAGGCCACAGCAGGAAGCTTGTGGAATGGGAGTTGTTTTTTGAGTGTGTCTGAAGGCAGGCCACAGCAGGAAGCTTGTGGAATGGAGAGTTGCCTTTGAGCCCTTTTGTGTGAAGGGAGGCCACATCAGGAAGCTTTTGGAATGGGGAGTTGCCCTTGAGTGTGTCT
>JAFLJL010015368.1:16649-26649 GCA_018398815.1 Conus ventricosus
AAATTTGAAACGGAAGTTGTAGGTCACACTCATAGATTTTGAAAAAAAAAGTGTTTGAGACAGTTAGCTGAAACTTACTTCGGCCTTTTCTACTGGAAATGGAGCAAAGAGAGAGAGAGAGAGAGAGAGAGAGGAAAAGAGAGAGAGAGAGAGAGAGAGAGAGAGAGAGAGAGAGGAAGAGAGAGAGAGAGAGAGAGAGAGAGAGAGAGAGAGAGAGAGAGCTCCTTCGATGCATAAAGTAGGTACAGAAACGTGTCAAAGCCAGAGTGAGATGTGGGTTGGAATTGTCATTTCATTTTCAGTGTTCAACAAGCGTGATACAGGAAAACGTTGTAGGCCTGTCCTCTTCTCTTTAATATCAATGAATTGGTGTTCAAAATAGCTAGGAACAGGAAACATGGTGCGACATTTTGATCAGATGCCTTTGAGTTGTTCATATACTCTTATGAGCTGATGACGTCACTTTTTTCTGAAACGGATACATGACTGCAGACTCAACTGAACAGCTTTTGCGGGCATCTTTTTTTGTAATTCACAAATTCTCAAAGTTAATGTGTATGAAACCAAAGTTACTGTGTTCAGAAATGGTGGGGGATCTGGCGGGCAGAGAAAGATGGACTTAAAACGAAAACATGTCACCAGCTGTAATTGTATGTAAGTATTTAGGAATTCATGTCTCAACTAGACTTAGTTTGGCTACCACCGCATGCAAAGACTTGTCATGTGGATAAAAAAAGCCACGTTTAGTATTTGCAGTTTACAGCTTCTCAGAGGCAGAACGAGCTGGGTTTTTTTGTCTTTTTTTTAAAACTTTTTTTAACAGTCTTGAAGCTCGTCTTTCTGTTTCCGTATTGTTGTCGTTGTTGTTGTTGTTGTTGTTTTGGTTTTTTTTTTTTTTTTTTTTTTTTTTTTTTTTTGCTGTTGTTGTTACCCTTCTGGAATTCCGTGTCAGTATGCCAAAATAACAAGGTCTCTGTGCTAATTATATCATTCACCTGTTCTGTTCCACTAATGGCTAGGAACGACACGTGTTATCGCTTCTTCCCATCTTCCCTGACACACTGGAAACCATTGTTGTTTCGCCTGCTGAGGTTTTGCGTCTGGAAGTATGCCATGCCAGAGCAGGGAAGCTCGTGCAATGGGAGTGGCTGTAGACAGAGAAGCCGGCTTAATCATCTGTTCCACATCTGTGCACGGGAAGCATGTTTCGTGTTGGTTTAGAGTTTTTAGTGACTGGATCTCTCTCTCCTTTCTCTCTCTCTCTCTCTCTCTCCTCTCTCTCTCTCCCCTCTCTCTCTCTCTCTCTCTTTCTCTCTCTCTCTCTTTCTCTCTCTCTCTCTCTCTCTCTCTCTCTCTCTGTCTCGCACCCGCGCGCCCGATCGATGGATCGTTTACTCGTCGGCTCACTCGCTCTCTCCTTCCCCCAAACGAACAAACAAATAAACAAACAAGCAGCCAGATAAACAAGCAAACAAATAAACGAAGAAGCGAACAAAATTCGTTTGAACTGAGAAGTCCGGACACTATCTCAGTGTGCACAAAAAAAAAGACACACTCCATACACATTTCTGAGGAAAATAATCCAGATAGAAAAAAAATCGCATCGTTCCCCAACGTTAAAGTCACGTAGACCAATTTGCAGTTTCAGTGTTGATATATACTGAACAACATTAAAAACGCACCGCTTGCCAAAAGACCCAGACAACGTTGGTAGTACAGAATTATTTAATGAAAGTAAGCATATTTGATTACGCATCCATTTTTCAATTAAACAAAATGTCTGTTCTTGACAAGAATGGCCGAATTCATCTGAAATTAGCTGTTGACTTCACTAGGGTCCCTGTCAAAAAGTACACCACGACGAGCATGTCCGTCCGCGAGCTCTAATACCGAGTGTGTCCGCCATTTGCCCCGATGCACGCTTGGCAGCGCCTCCTCATGGAGTAGACAAGGTTGTGCAAGAACGCCTGTGGCAGTCCATCCCACTCCTCGGCCAGTGCGCGCCTCAAATGATCGAGAGTCTGTGGACGTCTTCCACGGGCCACAAGACGCCCCAGCTCATCCCAGACGTGTTCAATGGAGCCATGTCAGGGGACAGAGATGGCCGGGGCAACACGGCAATGTTGTTCACCTGGAGAAACGCAGCGGTGGCTCTTGCGGTGTGGGGTCGTGCATTATCATGCTGGAAGAACTGCAGCTCCGGGTGCTGGCCAAACAGTGGGACGACGTGGTTCTGCAGCACCTGCTGGTACATGTTGGCATTCACATGGTTGTCAAAAAAGTACAGAGGTGTCCGGTAGTCATGACTGAATGCCCCCCAAACCATCAGACTGCCCCCTCCCCATCTATTGGCTTCAAACACGCAGCAGTTGGCGTAGCGTTCCCAGACACGCCTCCAGACTCTCATTCTCCCGTCAGCATGAGATAACGCGAAGCGACTTTCGTCAGAGAACAGCACAGCTCTCCACTGACGTCGTGTCCATGGCAGATGCTGGTTGGCCCACTGCAGGCGTTGCTGACGGTGTCTACGGGTGAGGACTGGACCAACATGAGGGCGTCTTGCATTGAGCCCTGATTCTTGCAATCGACGTCGAACGGTTTGTCCAGACACTGGACCCTGTCGACCAACCACCTGGCGACATGTTTCTGCTGCTGTAAGGAATCGATTACGAAGATGAAGCTGTCGAATGTATCGATCCTGCGCTGGTGTGGTAACACGAGGTTGGCCCGTTCGGCGCCGATCAGTGGTGGAACCAGTCGCTGCCAAACGTTGTGATAGCCTTACAATTGTAGAGTGACTGCAGTTCAGTTCTCTGGCTGTCTCTCTCGATGACATACCGACCATCAACATTCCAATGGCTCGCTCGCGTTCTTGCATAGACAGTCGCGGCATTGTTTTCGGACCACTTCGCCTGGTCGAATGACAACTGATACCGTTTTCCAGTCGGCATGACTTCAAACTCACCATTTGAGACAAAGAAACAGATGAGCTACGTTCAGTCTCGGCCCCAGTGGCAAAAAAAGTGTTTTGGACGAGTTGCACGTGGGCGTCACACGAATGTCGGCAAGCGCGGAGAAACCGAGGCAGTGTGAATCTGTGTCCCTTAAAAATTGTGTTAACATACCAAATCCAAATACACATTTTTTCCAAATGGGAAATCGGCAAATCAAAACGGTGCGTTTTTAATGTTGTTCAGTATATTTTCCGGATGAAATACGAGGCCTGCACACTGGAGACGCTGTTTGCAGCTTGCTAACTGCCATGGACATTCCAGACTGTTTTCTATGAGTTAGACCTGGTTTTTGCCTTCTTTTTTAACCTTCTTTGTTTTTGTTTTTATACGTGGTTTTTTTTTTTTATACTATGATTCGCAAGACGGCCGTAGAGTCGAAACAGTCTTGTGCTGTTTGCATACAGGCCACTCCTTTTACACCCATTCTTATCTGTTAAAAGGTGAAGAAGCTCCGTGGTGCATTCCATGTCATGTTCCACTCACAGTGAGACATATTCTTCTAGAGAGTTGGGATTTGCACGATGTGAGACATGAACACTTTACAGCAGACTCCACGAAAATTTTGCTCAGAGATGTCCCACCTGACGTGCTCTTTGAATTTTTGAAAGAGATTAACATTTTTCATATAATCTAAGGTTTTACGGAAGAACGACTTTTAAACCAAGTTTCTGGTGCGTTTTTAAATGTGTATTTTAAAGAAATGTGTGAATGGTGGTGTTTTTTGTTTGTTTGTTTGTTTGTTGTTGTTGTTGTTGTTTTTGGGGGGTTGTTTGTTTGTTTGGGTTTGTTTTTTCTTTGGATGACTTGTGACTTGACTTCAACGTGGTAACAGCCCCGATATGGCCCTTTGCGGTCGGCTGGGCTATAAGCAACATTACCTTACGTTACCATGGCCAAAACACTTTCCCACCTCGTTGTTGCTTTATTTGTAAACCTCCAAGTTATCTGTATCAGTGCTGTAAGCAACACAGTAACTGTACTGACGATGCCATTCACCTGTCCTCTTCAGTTGTGTCTGACAAGGACGCCTTTTGTCTGGTTTTCTTTCTTACTGTTGTTGCTCTTGTTGTTAGTGTTGTTTTTGTTGTTGTTGTTTTGTTGTTGTTGCTTTTGTTGTTGCTGCTGCTGTCATTGTTATTGCTGTTAATGTTGTTGTTGTTGAGAAACTGGAAACCCTTGTTCTGCCCTGTTTCCTTCGTTGGATTCAGGATATGGAAGGAAAGAAGGAATTCTCTTTGAAATTCTGCCACACATTCAGGTGACTATAGTCATCTAATTCAGGTCATTCATTTCACATTAGACTACGGTCGTTTATAAAAGAAAAGGGGGAAAAGTCAGAAAACATAGAGAAAAGGAGGCGGGGGTGGAGAAGGAGAGGAAGGAGGGTAAGAGGTGGGCGGGGGAGTATGGTAGTTTGAAAGGGTAAACCGGATAGATATAGGGAGGAATGACAGATACACATTCGGAGGGAACTAAAGTACGTTTACAGAATATTACTTCATAGACTTTGTAATAGGCAAATCTTCAGTTTAACAAGTGAAACAAATGATATCGATTTTTTTAAAGCTAAAAATATTCACACCCCTAATGTCTGTAGTTGGCACATTTCGTGTAATTAAGGTTTCATTAAATCACAGTCAAAAAGGATACGCAAGACCGCACCTTTACTGTCACAGGTAAATTTGATAACATTGTAGTATTAGTTCGTGATGAACTGCACAACAGTCAGACAGTTAGACTTTAAAAAGTAGGCTTTGAAACAAAGCAAATAGTCCTTTGAGATGAAAGGCATTACAAAAGTGTCTTTCAAGTGTATCCTTCATGTCTTCGATTACAACCGGCATTTGACTCATACTATCTGAGGCATTTTTTGCTCCCCTTTTTGCTGCTCAAGCCGTTTTATAATTGAAACGACAGCCGGTGTGGAATGCTATCAAACAAAAACCCACTTTTGTGGCTTTTACAATTAGAGAGTGTTTCAAAGACTTCATTTCAAATATTTTTTTTCCTTCTGAATAATTTCAAAGCAAACGTGTAAACACACACACGCACACACACTCACTCACACACACACACACACACACACACACACACACACACACACACACACACACACACACACACACACACCACGCACGCACGCACGCACGCACGCACGCACACGCACACACACACACACACACACACACACACACACACCACACACACACAACAAACACGCGCACACAACAACAACAACAACAACAACAACAACAACAAACAACAACAAAAGAAGCAAGCTGACACACAAACCGGGACACTTTCTAAGAATTAACACAAAACAAAATATTGATGATTGTCACTTGCCAAAGAACATGACGATTCAATGCTATTAGAATTGCCAATAATACTGTATACTGAACGTCCATTTCCAAAGCAGTAGAACTTTCCCGTTCTAAGATACAGACTCACAAAAGCAGACACTGCACTTCACCTGTATAGAACTGAACCATCTGTGCAGACTTTTGAATAATTGTTTAAAATCTCTTCCCGACTAGTACTGACTAACGCTGAGCTGTTTTCATGTGGATACTCTGCTTTTGTTGTTTCAGTACCGAAAATACTGACTTTAGCACTTATCAACTCCAGAGAAAGGACCTAAGGCACAGCGACACATGGTTCCACATCGGGCGTGGATTAACTTGAAGTGTTGAAACGTCTGAACACATGTGTGGGAGAGAGTGTTTATGAAGTGTTGAAACGTCTGACCACATGTGTGGAGAGAGTGTTTATGAAGTGTTAAAACGTCTGAACACATGTGTGGAGAGAGTGTTTATGAAGTGTTGAAACGTCTGACCACATGTGTGGAGAGAGTGTTTATGAAGTGTTAGAAACCTCTGAACACATGTGTGGAGAGAGTGTTTTTGAAGTGTTAGAAACGTCTGAACACATTGTGGAGAGAGTGTTTATGAAGTGTTAGAAACGCTGACACATGTGTGGAGAGAGTGTTTATGAAGTGTTAGAAACCTCTGACACATGTGTGGAGAGAGTGTTTATGAAGTGTTAGAAACGTCTGAACACATGTGTGGAGAGAGTGTTTATGAAGTGTTAGAAACGCCTGACACATATGTGGAGAGAGTGTTTATGAAGTGTTAGAAACGTCTGACACATGTGTGGAGAGAGTGTTTATGAAGTGTTAGAAACGTCTGACACATGTGTGGAGAGAGTGTATTATGAAGTGTTAGAAACGTCTGAACACATGTGTGGAGAGAGTGTTTATGAAGTGTTAGAAACGTCTGAACACATGTGTGAGAGAGTGTTATATGAAGTGTTAGAAACGTCTGAACACATGTGTGGAGAGAGTGTTTATGAAGTGTTAGAAACCTCTGAACACATGTGTGAGAGAGTGTTTATGAAGTGTTAGAAACGTCTAAACACATGTGTGGAGAGAGTGTTTATGAAGTGTTAGAAACGTCTGAACACATGTGTGGAGAGAGTGTTTATGAAGTGATAGAAACGTCTGAACACATGTGTGGAGAGAGTGTTTATGAAGTGTTAGAAATGTCTGAACACATGTGTGGAGGGAGTGTTTATGAAGTGTTGAAACGTCTGAACACATGTGTGGAGAGAGGTTTATGAAGTGTTAGAAACGTCTGAACACATGTGTGGAGAGAGTGTTTATGAAGTGTTGAAACGTCTGACCACATGTGTGGAGAGAGTGTTTATGAAGTGTTTGAAACGTCTGACCACATGTGTGGAGAGAGTGTTTATGAAGTGTTAGAAACGTCTGAACACATGTGTGGAGAGAGTGTTTATGAAGTGATAGAAACGTCTGAACACATGTGTGGAGAGAGTGTTTATGAAGTGTTAGAAAACGTCTGAACACATGTGTGGAGAGAGTGTTTATGAAGTGTTAGAAACGTCTGAACACATGTGTGGAGAGAGTGTTTATGAAGTGTTAGAAACCCTGAACACATGTGTGGAGAGAGTGTTTTATGAAGTGTTAGAAACGTCCGAACACATGTGTGGAGAGAGTGTTTATGAAGTGTTAGAAACGTCTGAACACATGTGTGGCGAGAGTGTTTATGAAGTGTTAGAAACGTCTGAACACATGTGTGGAGAGAGTGTTTATGAAGTGTTAGAAACGTCTGAACACATGTGTGGAGAGAGTGTTTATGAAGTGTTAGAAACGTCTGAACACATGTGTGGAGAGAGTGTTTATGAAGTGTTAGAAACGTCTGAACACATGTGTGGAGAGAGTGTTTATGAAGTGTTAGAAACCTCTGACACATATGTGGAGAGAGTGTTTATGAAGTGTCAGAAACCTCTGACACATATGTGGAGAGAGTGTTTATGAAGTGTTAGAAACATCTGACACATATGTGGAGAGAGTGTTTATGAAGTGTTAGAAACGTCTGAACACATATGTGGAGAGAGTGTTTATGAAGTGTTAGAAACATCTGACACATATGTGGAGATAGTGTTTAGATTTGAAATTTTGCGGTCATGTTTTTGGAAAAAGGGTTTCGGGAAACGTTTTTTCCTGTTAGTGATTTTAACTCTCTCTCTCTCTCTCTCTCTCTCTCTCTCTCTCTCTCTCTCTCTCTCTCTCCTCTCTCTCTCTCTCTCTCACTCACACACAACACACACACACACCACACACACACACACACACACACACACACACACACACAGTGTAGATGAAAACCAGGCGTGTTATAATGATCATTGCTTTCTTCTTCTAACAGTTATATAAAAAAAAACATATCCTAGCTTTCATTTCAGACGACAATCATGCACGACAACGTGATGCGTTCTGTGAAGGCCTTGGTCGTACTTTTGCAACGTTTTGTGCTTTAAATGGTGGTGTGTTTCCAGTGAAAATACGGGCATGGGCACTCATCATTGAGTTAATGAGAAGCAGTTCACCATTTTGCCAGAGGCTTTATTGGGTTGAGGAGAGGCAGTTCACCATTTTGCCAGAGGCTTTATTGGGTTGAGGAGAACGCAGTTCACCATTTTGCCAGAGGCTTATTGGGTTGAGGAGAGGCAGTTCACCATTTTGCCAGAGGCTTTATTGGGTTGGGGAAAGAGGCAGTTCACCATTTTGCCAGAGGCTTTATTGGGTTGAGGAGAGGCAGTTCACCATTTTGCCAGAGGCTTCCGGGCTGTTTCGCATTGTTGGAAAACTGTTTTTCATGACACTCCGAAGGCAGGAAGCCATTTTGTTTTTATTTTTATGTTTCATTTACGCATCCAGTGTTCCGTGTGTTTCACTCTGCACAAAGTTTTTGGGGCCACTGCACTTTTGAAGCCAGTCCCCTAATCGTTTCTCGCCATGTTTGTGACGACGCTTTTTGTTATGTTTTCCCGTTTGTGTCTGAGACACAAGAAGCCATTGTTCTGCACCGCCTGCTTCCTTTCGAGGTCTTGTCTGGATGCAGGCTCTCGTGGGAGGGGAATGGGTTTTTTAACTGCAGCAGGGTTGGTTGTTTTGGGCCATTGTCTTTTTTTTTTTTACTTGTACGATCATTTGTTTTCTCGTTTTCCTGAAACACTTCGTTATCGTTAAATCCTCTCTTCCGTTACGTCTCTTTTTCTCCTTAACCCCCCCCCCCCCCCTTTCTTTCTCAGTCTCCCTATTCTGTTTTCTTCCCCCCCAACCCCACACTCAATCCCATTCCCTCCTCTGTCTGTCTGTCTGTCTGTCTGTCTGTCTGTCTGTCTGTCTGCCTCTCTCTCTCTCTCTCTCTCTCTCTCTCTCTCTCTCTCTCTCTCTCCCCTCCCTCCTCTCTCTCTCTCTCTCTCTCTCTCTCTCTCTCTCTCACTGTTCTTTCTCCGTTCCTACGCATCAGCGTCTCATACTCGTTTGCCTCTGACAACTGATGACGATTAATTGATATATTTGCTTGTTTGATTGATAGCTTTTCACATTCATGTATGTAGCTACCTACGTTCCTTTATTTAGCGTGATTTATATCTTTTTTCACACTTTTGTGTGTAGCTACCGACGTTTCTTTATTTCAGCGATTTATGTAATGACTATACTGATATATAATCATGCATGCATTCAAACGTCAGACTTTTCTGTTCTGTACTCCTTCCCCTCCCCCCCCCCCCCCCCACCCTTTTCTCCCTATTCTCCTCCTCCCCTGCCTCTCCTCCGAAACATCCCATACCTTCTGCTCTTCTTCTCCCTTATTCCTCCCTTCTTTCTCTCCTTCTCTCCATCGTAACAACAACACTCTGATTCCTATCTCTCTCACGCCCAATTTTCACTGTCGCCGTTTTGCCTGTCTCGGGTTTCTTTTCCTCTGTGCAGTTTTCACTATATACTCCTTTCTCCCCTTTCTCCCCACTTCTCCCTGACACTGCAGAACTGAACAAGCACAAATCCACTCTCTCTCTCTCTTCTCTCTCTCTCTCTCTCTCTCTCTCTCTCTCTCTCTCTCTCTTCCTCTCTCTCTCTCTCTCTCTCTCTCTCTCTCTCCTCTCTCTCTCTCTCTCTCTCTCTCTCTCTCTCTCTCTCTCCCATTTCTTTAACTTTTTTCCTCACCCTTTCTCTGTTTCTGTCACTCCGTTTCTCTGTCTCTCTCTATCTCATGTCTGTCTGTCTGTTGTCTGTCAGTCTGTCTCTTTGTCTGTCTGTATATCTGGTCGGTTATCTGCTGTTTACTGTCTGTCTGTCTCTGTCTGCAGTCTGCCTTTTTCTGTCAGTCTGTCTTCTCTCTCTCATTTTCTCCCCCTTTCCCCCTCCCCCCCTCTCGTTCCCTCTGTCCTCCTCTCTCCCCCCCCCCCCCCCTCTCTCTCCTCTTCCTCTCCTCCTCTTTTTCTCTCTCTCCTCTCTCTTTTCTCAAACCTTTCAACATCTCTTCTGCCCCTCCCCCCCCCCCCCTCCCCCCCGCCACCACCTTTCTCTCCCCTTGGTCTGTTTTTCGGGTTTGTCTGTCTTTCTGCCTGTTCGGGCTGTCTGTCTCTCTCTCCCCCTCTCCCCCTCCCCTCTCTCT
>JAFLJL010015369.1:0-17500 GCA_018398815.1 Conus ventricosus
CCCAAAAATGCTTCTGTCATTTTGTCGCATTTTTTTTTTTTCAGCGCAGGTGGCTTTTTCTGTCTGTCTGTCTGTTTATCTCTGTATGTGTGTGTGTGTGTGTGTGTGGGGTGTGTGTGTGTTTTGTGTGTTGTGTGTGTGTGTGTGTGTGTGTGTGTGTGGGGTGTGCGTGCGTGCGTGCGTGCGTGCGTGTGTGTGTGTGTGTGTGTGTGTGTGTGTGTGTGTGTGTGTGTGTGTGTGTGTGTGTGTGTGTGAACAGCTATAATCCCCACAAACTTCATAGGACAATAATGCGAATGAAAGGTGAATCCTTCCCAAAAATGTTTAAGTCATTTTGTCGCATTATTTTTGTTTCAGTGCTGGTGTTCTTTTTTTTCCCTGTTGAAGTACGATGCATGCACATCCCCCAATGAGTTAAGGGGAAGCAATCTGTAGCTCGTCAGAAGCATTTCTAATGGTTGTTCTGGTCGTTAAACCTCTTACTTTTTGTCTCCCTTTTTTTAAACCATTCAAGAAGCTAATCCTTTAATTGGTATATCCTTTCTTCTTCAGCTCCAAAATGGCCTTGTCAGGGTGCAGAGACACCACACTACTGCACTAACAGTGTTCAATTACCCTGCCTGTCTACTTCTGATGAATCAATGTAGCTCTGTCAAGAATTGATGTGGGTGGTTTTTGTTTTGTTTTGTTTTGTTTTCTGTCCTCTTTATGATTTTATAATAACCCCCAAATCCTGTTTTCCTGTGGGGTTTTTTGTCTGCATGTTCATAAGAATTCTCGAAATGGAAGGCCGCTTATGCTGCCTGTGGCATTTCTCTGACGAGGACTTTGTGTTGGTTGTTGTTGTAATTAGAGTCTTACTTCTTCTCTGCGTCTCTCTTGTCTCTCCTGTCTCTGATACTGTCTGTGGTCTCTGTCTATTTCTGTGTGCCTATCCAGTCTGTTTCTGTCCGTCGTCCTGGTGTCTCTTTCTCTCTGTGTTGCTAGTCACGCTTAGGAGGGGCAAGGGCTGGATGAAAAACAAGCATGTGTTTGCTTATCTGTTTCCCATCAACAATAAAGATTATCATCACTATCAATCAGTCAATCTCACTCTCTCTCTCTCTCTCTCTCTCTCTCTCAGGCAGCTATAATACGAAAACCACTTCAACAAGACAATGATGCGAATGAAATGCGATCCAAGTGTGCCGACATCACCCCCCTACAGGTTAACGCGATGAAATCCTGTTCCTCGTTTTCATCACGGGTGGTGGTCTCTATCATTTAAGAGACTAACAACTCAATGTTGTTACATAACATATTCTCTCCATTTGTGCATGATAGTTTCGTACTTGTATCATTCACTGTCGCTGCAACAATTACCATTAAACTTCTGTTTGTTTACCGCCCCCCTCCAAGCTAAACCAATTAGGATGACTGATGCCCTCTTTCTCCACAGTTTCCCAGACTTTCTCGCCTATTGCAACGTGAGCAGTGGGAAGAGTCTGTAACCTAGGGGATTTTAATTTTTCATTACGACGTAGAGCAACAGTGCAGTTGAAAAGACATGTTACCACAGTTTCGATCTGGTACAGCTTGTGCTGAACCCACACACACAGGTCAGGTCATTATCATTGACTGGGTGTTGACACTCGTCCTGACACCCCTTGTCAGTTCACTAGGTCTCCCACTACCTCACCTCTGATCACATGTCAGTATTTTTTGTGACTTAATATTAAAAACCTGTAGTTCCCCCTCCACAGTTAGTTTCAGCGCAGGAATAGTTCGTGCCATTGACAGATCATCGTTTAGTCTGATCTTGAGAATACTCTGTCCGACACCTGTGACATTACAGGTCAGGATTATAACACACGTCTCGGTGCCATTGCGTAGATAACATGCCCCAGAGACCCAGCCAAAACGTGTGCCCACCAACAAGAAGCTAAACCGTGGTTCACCTCCATGCTTGCATGAAGCCAGCGTGCTCGTCGATGTGCGAGCGTGCCTGCGAAGACTGGTCCTCACAGTGCACAACCGATTTTCACACTAAAAGATGAAAGTAAACTGCTTACATCTTAAAGCAAAACAAGATTTCTATTCGTTCCAAAATCAATGAAGTCAACTTGTAAAGAACAGTTGCGATAACCAACTCTCTGTGAAAGATCACCACGTTCCCCTCCCTACAACAACATTCCTCATACAGAACTGCCAAATCGTTCAGTGACTTTTATTCAGAAAAGCAAAATCCAATTAATCCAGACAGAACATTGACAGCATGCAGACTTCTCATGTTCCCACAACCTGTCCCCCTAGTTGAAACACCCCTTGCATTCTTTTCACCAGTGTCTGGAAGACACAGTGATAAGATCCTGAAGACATCCCCACAAAAAATTGTGAATCTGGATCCGATACCCCCGTCCTTCTGTTTGAGAACTCGGATCTCTTCATCATTCCCCCTTCTACCCGTCTTGTCAATGAGTCTGTTCATCCCTGTGAGTTCCAAAGGAATACAAGCTCGCTCTGTCAGCCTTTACTATGAAAAAGCTGTAAGGACCCAAATCAGTTGAAAAAACTACCGTCCAGTCTCAAATCTTCCCTTTGTTTCCAAACCATAAGAGAGTTGTTTCTCTCACAGCTCCTATCTCCCATCTCGAGATTACTTCTTCAAAAGCCCTTTCAGTCTGGTCACAGTACTGATAACTGCTCTTCTTCGCGTTTTAATATGATGCACCTTGTCGGGCTTGCCGATAACAAAAAGGTCTCTACCCTTGCTCTACTCGATCTATCCGCTGCTTTCGACAAAATTGATCACTCCATTCTTGTCCAAAACGTCAGCAGCACTATTTCGGCATTACAGGAACAGCCTTCAATGGTTCAATCCTACCCCTGTCAGATAGACAACCTCAGTCTTTGTCAACAACGTCAGATCTCGTCTAGCCAGCTGGAATCTGTGTTCCCACAGGGCTCCGTCCTTGGACCCTGTCTCCTTAGTATTGTAAACGCATCCTCGTTTCTCAGTTCCTTGAAACACACACCCTGTCCTCACCAGATGTTTGCCGACGACACCCAGCTGAGACCCTCGGGGAATGCCTCTGATCTCGACCAGATGAAGGCGAATTGTCGGAATGTGGAGTCCGTCGTTCGGGACAGGATGCTGAAAACAAACTCAGCTAAACCATGACAAAAACTGAAGCCTTACTGTTTCAGCTTACCAGGAGCAAAAACAACCCGCTCTTTCTGTAAATTCTTCACTTCTGATCTGCAAGTACTGTATTCCCCTGCTCAGTAAAGGTTACAAAACCTTGGTGTCTTTATCACAGCGACTAGATATAAGACACAGTGAACCAGTTCTGTAAAATATGCTTTCTGGAAAATAACGTATAGGTGACTAGCCACATCTCCTTACCACTGAAGCAACCAAAACTCTCACCCTCTCTCGTGCTTTATCGCGTCTCGATATTGTAATTACTCTACTAGCAGGCCTTCCCGACTACCTCACCAAAAAACATCAGCACGTTCAAAACAGCGCAGCTAGACCTAATCCTCCAAAGCTCCTTCAAAGAGCAACCCTCAACGATATTACGCAGACTTACTGTTGCCGGTCAAAGCCAGGGTGACATATAAAATCGCATGCCTCTGGTTCCAATGCGTTAAATCTGGAACTCCAGCCTATATGTCTGACCTTCTAAACTTATAACTGCCCAGCTAGAACCCTACGCACGTCTTTATGACTCGTTGCTCCTTTCCTCCCAGATTCAAATGCAAAAGAAGGGGGGATCGTTCCTTCTCCTTCCTGGCTCCTAAAACTTGGAATTCTCTCCATACGACATCAGCCACTGTGACTCTTTTCAGTTTTTAAAACGAAACCAAACAACTCTTCTTTTTACCCGGTCATACACAGATGTCATTTTATGTTAGT
Organism: Conus ventricosus; assembly: GCA_018398815.1. NCBI lineage: Eukaryota > Metazoa > Mollusca > Gastropoda > Neogastropoda > Conidae > Conus > Conus ventricosus. The sequence goes on from JAFLJL010015369.1 coordinate 3,899, forward strand.
GCGTGTGCGAAGGGTGAGCGGGATGGTTTTGTGCGTGGCCTGCTTTCCCTGTGTGTGCTGTACGTAATCTGCTTCCCCGTGCCTTAGTATGCGGTTTGTGCGTGTGTGCGTGTGGTGTGTGTGTGTGTGTGTGTGGTGTGTGTGTGTGTGTGGTGTGTAGTGTGTGTTGTGTGGTGTGGTGTGTGTTGTTGTGTGTTTGTGTGTTGTGTTTTTTCGTAGTCCCTTGTATTGTAAAGCGCTTAGACTAATTTAGGATTTGCGCTATAGAAATATTCATTAGTAATTATTATTAATTCCCCAAAGGTGTAAGTCATTTTGTCGCATTTTTCGTTTCACTGCTGATCTGTTTCTTCTCCCTGTTGAAATACGATGAAAGTACACCCACCAACCGGGTTATGATTGTACACCCACAACGTTTATGAATGTACACCCACCAACGGGTTTATGATGTACACCCACCAACAGGGATAAGGAAAACAATTTGTAGCTTGCCCGAGGCAAATTTCTAATGGTTTTCTAATCTATGACCTTTCTGTTTACTTTCCCTTCTTTGTTTGCATTTATGTTCTCGAAAAGCCAATTTCTTTATATTCATACTGTTATATTCCTTTTTTTTCTTCAACTTCCACACGCCATGCCAGCGTGCTGAAAGCTACACACCACATGTCACTAACGATGCCATTCACCATTCCTTCTCTATAACTCTGTCGGAAGCGATACTTTTGTCAATTTTCTTTTTCTTTTTTGCATTCTTTTTTTCTTTCCAAATCTGTTATCTGTGATTGATTTATTGTCTAGATGCCCATAGCATTCCGCAAATGAAAACTGCTTTGCTGCCTGCTCGCATTTCTGAGAGATGATTGTCTGTTGTTGTTGTTTTGTTGTTGTTGAATTAGAGTTTATCCTTACTTCTCTCTCTGCGCCTCTCTTGTCTGTCCGTCCTGTCGCTCTCTCTCTCTCTCTCATCTTCCTCGTCTCTCTCTCTTCTCTCACTCCACCATTTCCTCTCTCGCTCTCTCTCTCTCTCTTCCCTCTCTCTCTCTCTCTCTTAGCGTTATAAACCGCACAAATTTTCACAGGACTATAAATCGAATGAAAGGGTTGAATCATTCCCCAAAATATTTAAGTCACTCGCTTTTTTTGTTTTTTTTTTTGGTTGTTTCAGTAATTGATCTCTTTCTTTTTCCATGTCTATCGAAATACGGTGGCATTCGCATCCTTCAAGACTTAATGGAGAAGCAGATTGCCACAGCCATTTCTAATGGTTTTCTAGTCTTTGAACCTTTTTATTTTCTTTCTTTTTTTCACAGTCCCAAAGGCCAATTTTACTTTATGTTATTATGTTCTTTTTTCTTCAGCTCAAAATGCCCTGTCAGAGGCGGATAGCAACACACGTCACTGCGCTAACGGTGCCATTAACCTGCCTGCCTAGTTTCTGTATGGGAACGACGGCTTTGTTCTGAAATTTGTTTTTTCTTCATCTTTTTTCCCCCAAAGTTTATCTGTTTTCCTTGGGGGTGGGGGGGGTTGGGTGGGGGGGGGGGGGGGAGTGTTGTTCTGGAGCTCCAAGAATTCCGCGAATGGAAAGCGCTTTAGCTGACCTTTGCATTTTCTGGAGATGATTTTATTGTTGCTGCTAATTTAGACTTTTTTACCTTCTCTCTTCGTCTCTCTTCTCTCTCTCTCTCTCTCTCTCTCTCTCTCTCTCAATCTCCCCTCCTCTCTCTCTCTCTCTCTCTCTCTCCATCTCTCTCTCTCTCTCTCTCTCTCTCTCGTCTGTCTGTCTGGTCTTCCGTCTCTTTCTCTCTCTCAGTCTCTGTCTCTATCCTGTCTCTCTCTCTCGCTCTCCTCTCTCTCCCTCTCCTCTCTCCTCCTCTCTTCTCTCTCTCCAGACACTTCTATCCGTAAAAAAATTTCCTGGATATTACTGCGAAGAAAGGGCGAAACATTCCCAATATGTTTTTAAAATCATTTTTTGTCGCATTTATTGTTACCAGTGCTGATGTTCTATTCCTGTTGAAATACAATGCATGCACACGTTACCAACGGCTTAAAGGAACCGATTTTGAGTAGCCTCCTGAGGCATTGTCATAATGGTGTTCTAGTCTTTGAACCAGGGTTTTTTTTTCCTTTTTCTTTTAGCATCCTCGAAGCCAATTTCCTTTATAATTAATGATGTCACACGCCAAATTCGGGTTTTTTTTTTTCTTTCAGCTTCCAAAATGCCATAGCAGGTGCTGAAAGCGACAAACTTACTGCACTAACATGCACCTCACCTGTCGCCCTTGTCCAGCTCTGTCGGAACGACGCTTTTTGTCAACTTTTGTTTTTTTTTCGTCTTCTTTTTTTTTCCCCAGCCTGTTTGCCCTTCGGGGTTTTTCGTGGGGATGCTCACAAGATTCCCGCGAATAGAAGTGCTCTAGCTGCCTGTTGCATTTCGTGAGGATAATTTTTGTTGTTGTTGCTGTTGTTGTTAATTTAGAGTTTTTATCGCTCTATTAATTATTATTAATTCCCCCAAATGTGAAATCATTTTGTCGCATTTTTTGTTATCATCACACATACTGCTGATCTTTCTCACCCTGTTGAAATACGAAGAATGTCACCCACCAACGGGTTTGCATGTACACTCACCAACGGGTTATGAATGTACAACCCACCAACCGGTTATGAATGTACACCCACCAACGGGTTAAGAGAAAACAATTTGTATCTTGCCGGAGGCATTTCTAATGATTTTCTAGTCTAATGACCCTGTTCTGATACATTCCCTTCTTTGTTTAGCTTTCTCGAAAAGCCAATTTCTTTTATATTCATCTGTGATTTTCCTTTTCTTCTTCAACGTCCACAACGCCATGCCAGCGTGCTGAAAGCAACAACACTCACTTCACTAAGATGCCATTCACTACTGTCTTCTCTAACTCTGTCGGAAGCGATACTTATTGTCAAGTTTTCTTTTTCTTTTTTGCATTCATATTGCTTCCAAAGTCTTATTTCTGTGATTGTTTTTTTGGGTCTAGATGCCCATACATTCCGCAAATGAAAACTGCTTTGCTGCCTGCTGCTTGCTGAGAGGAGGATTGTTGTTGTTGTTGTTGTTTGTTGTTGTGATTTAGAGTTCCTTACTTCTCTCTGCCTCTCTCTTGTCCTGTCCTTCTGTCGCTCTCTCTCTCTCTCACTCACTCCTCTTCTATCTCTCCTCTCTCTCCCTTCATCGTCATCTCCTCTCATCTCCCTCTCTCTTCTCTCTCCTCTCTCTGCCTCTCACTCTCTTAAGCAGTTATAATCCGCACAAAATTTCACAGGACTTAAATCGAATGAAAGGTGAATCATTCCCAAAATATTTAAGTCACTCGCTTTTTTGGTTTATTTTGTTGTTTTCAGTATTGATCTCTTTTTTTTTTTTCACTGTCGAAATAAGGGGGGGGGGGGGGGGCTGTGCTTTCGAATCCATCAATGACGTAAGGAGAACTGATTGCCACAGGCATTTCTAATGGTGTTCTGTCTTTGAACCTGTTTATTTTCATTTTTTTTTTCAGAAGTACCCCAAGCCAATTTCTTTATGTTATATGTTCTTTTTTCTTCAGCTTCAAAATGCCATGTCAGGAAGCGGATAGCAACACACTCAATGCGCTAACGGTGCCATTAACCTGCCTGTCTAGTTCTGTGGGGATCGTCGACGCATTTCTGAAATTTGTTTTTTCATCTTTTTCCCCCAAAGTCTATTTTCCTTGGGGGGGGGGGGGGGAGGGGGGGGGGGGGGGGGTGGGGTGGGGGGGGGGGGGGGGGGGTGTTGTCTGGATGCTCATAGAAATACCGCGGAATGGCAGCGCTTTAGCTGCCTGTTCATTTCTGTGAGATGATTTATTGTTGCGCTAAATTTAGAGTTTTTACTTCTCTCTTCGTCTCTCTTCTCTCTTCTCTCTCTCTCTACTCTCCTCTCTTCCCTCCTCTCCTCTCTCTCCTCTCTCTCTCTCCTCTCTCTCATCTCTCTCCTCGTCTCTCTCATCTCTCTCCTCAATCCTCTCTCTCTCATCTCTCTCTCTCTCTCTCTCTGGCCTCCCTTTGTTCGGCAACCGGCAAGACGTATTTCAGCCGCTCCGGTAAATTTTCTACTTGTATCAACTGTATTTCGCCCATCATGCTGTTCAAGGTCTCATCCAACGTAGAAGCCACGCTCAATGTCTGCACTGAGAAATGCATTGTCGTCATTCAAATAGAGGTAGATAAACAAACAGTCTCGTTCTGCGTTCACTTCGAGTACCTGAGCAGCCCCCTGCCACGCAAACCAAGGCCACAGCGTGGGGCGTATCGTCGCAAAGACCCGTCAAAAGCCTTTATTTAGGAATAGGGATAGGCACAGAGCAGAGGCCTACAGAAACAATCAAAGAGAAAGGCCAAGTGAAAGATCATGTTCTCCGTCCGTTTATTTTTGCCGACACCTCCTAGTGTGAATATGTTAACAACGTTTGACGGAACCACGAAAGTTGTGTTCCAGTGATGAATTTTCGAGATGACAACCATCTCCCTCTGTCTGTAACCCATCCTGCAGCAAACACAACACAGTGAAACAAACAAGAGATTGATTTGGAACCGTGCGACAAAGAATCGTGTACATTTGCACACGCGGGAAAAAAAGGTTTTTGTCCAACCAAGGATTTTGTTCATTGAAACCAAGCACTGAATCAAGACTGTGTTGAACGAATGCAGTGATGAGGATTGTGATCAGTGACAGGCCTCCAGGCGATGAACAACAAACGACCTCCAGAGAACGTGACTCACAGTGACATTATGTCGTACCTACAAGAAAGTTAAGAAACATGAAAAGCGTTCCTATCCGTTGACAGAGAGAAGTGCAACTGACTTCCTAGCGGCAATTTCAGATGTGGAGGACGGAAATCTTTGTGACAAGATGGATAACCTTTTGAAATCGCATGACAATCACATCCGTGTTCGATGTTAGTTATTTATTTCCGATTTGGTTTCCTCGTCGCGATGTTGTTTTTCTGACACTATGGTTTGTGTGCATTTGTTTGATCATTTTTGAACAGCCCCTCCCCCACCGCAAGCCCCTGCATGAAATGGGTCTTTGGCAGCTTACTCATTAAATCATTCTCGTTCTTCTCTCTCCCTCTGGCTTGTCCCTCTGTCGCTGTCCTGTCTGTCTGCTGTCCGTCCTCTTTCTCTTCTCTCTGTCTCTGTCTCTGTCTCTGTCTCTGTCTCTCTCTCTCTCTCTCTCTGTCTCTGTCTCTCTCTCTCTCTCATCCTTCTCCCTCTCTTCTCATCTCTCACTCCTCCATCTCTCTCTCTCTCTCAGCAATTATGATCCTACAAAGTTCTTGGGATAATACCTGCGAAAGGAAAGGCGGAAACATCCACAAGAGTTTATGAGTTCATTTTGTCGCATTTATTGTTTCAGTGCTGATGTTCTTTTCCCTGTTGAAAATACGATCATGCCCACATACTAACGGCCTTAAGAGGAACCCGATTTTAGCCTGCCATAGGCATACAAATGTGTTCTAGTCTTTAACCTGTTTATTTTTTTTTCTCCATTTCTTTAGCATTCCCGAAGCCAATTTCTTTATATTTATGATGCCATATCCTGGGTTTTTTTTTTTTCTTCAGCTTCCAAAAAATGGCCATACGCAGGGTGCTGAAAGCGACAAACTTTACTGCACTAACAATGCCACTCCCGTCTTGGTCCACTCTGTCGGGAACGATCGTTTTTGTCAACTTTGATTTTCGTCGTCTTTTTTTTTCCCCACCTGTTTCCTTCGGGGCTTTTCGTGTGGGATGCTCACAGAATTCCGCGAATAGAATGGCCTAGCTGCCTTGTTGCATTTCTGTGAGATAATTTTTTTGTTGTGTTGCTGTTGTTGTAATTTAGAGTTTTTACGTCTTTCTGCGTCTCTCTTCTGTCCTGTCCGTCGTCTGCTGCTGTCTGTCTTGTCTGGCTCTCTGTCGCTCTGTCTCTCTGATCCTCTGGCTCTGTCTCTCTGTCTCTGTCTCTCTGTCTCTCTCTGTCTCTGTCCTGTCCTTCTGTCTGTCTCTCTCTCTCTCTCTCTCTCTCTCTCTCTCCTCTCTCATCTTTCTCTCTCTCTCGTTTTCTCTCTCTCTCTCTCTCCTCTCTCTCTCTCGCTCTCTATCCCGCTCTGTCCTCTCTCTCTCTCTCTCAGCAATTATGATCCGTACAAATTTCTTGAGGGATATTACTGCGAAGGAAAGGCGAAATCATTCCCAAATGTTTTAAGTCATGTTGGTCGCATTTTTAGTTTCGCAGTGCTCATGTTCTTTTCCCTGTTGAAATACGATGCATGCACACTTACCAACGGCTTAAAGAACGATTTGTAGCCTGCCAGAGGCCCATCATAATGGTGTTCTAGTCTTTGAACCTGTTTATTTTTCCTTTCTTTAGCATCCTCGAAGCCAATATCTTTATATTTATGTTGCAATATCCTGGTTACTTCAGCTTCCAAAAATGCCATAGCAAGGGTGCTGAAAGCCGACAAACTTACTAAACAATAATGGCCACTTCACCTGTCTTGTTTAGCTCTGTCGGGACCGACGCTTTTATTTTTGCTTTGCTTTTTTTTGTCCAAAGTCCGGTTTCCTTCAGAGGTTTTGTTTGATGCCCATAGAATTTGACAAATAGAAGGGGCTTTCGGTACCTGAACATTTCTGAGAGGATGATTTTTGGTTCTTGTTGTTTAATTTATAGATTGTACTACCTTCGCGTCTCTCTCTCATCTCTGTGTCCTCTGTATCTTTTTTTGCCTGTCTGTCTGTCTGTCTGTACTGTCTGGCTGTCTGTCAGTCTGTCTGTCGTCCCTGTCTGTCTGTCTCTGTCTTCTGTCACTCTCTCTCTCTCTCAATCTCTCTCTTCTTTCTATCATCTCTCCCTCTCTCTCTCCCTCTCTCTCCTCTCTTCTCTCTCTCTCACTCCTCTCCCTCTCTCTCTCTTTCTCCTCTCTCATCACTCATCTCCACTCACTCTCTCTCTCTCTCCTCTCTTCTTTTATCTTCTCATCACTCTCTCTCTTCCTCTCTCTCCCTCTCTATCTCTCTCTCTCTCTCTCTCTCTCTCTCTATCTCCTCGCGTCTCTCTCTCTCTCTCACTCTCTCTCTGTCCAGCCCAAAATTAAACAATCCGTATACATTTCAAGGACAATAAAGTGAATGAAAGGTAGAACATTCCCAACATGTGTAAGTTATTTCTCGCATATTTTGGTTCAGTGCCAGTTTTTTTTTCCTATTGAAATCAGATACATGCACACCTACCATTGGGTTAGTGAGACAAATTTTGTAGCTTGCCAGAGGGATTCCTAATGGTGGTACTCGTGTTAAACCTATTAACCCCCCCCACCCTTTCGTTTTCTTTAGCATTCTTTAAGCCACTTCCTATATAAATATATAATCTGTTTTCATATCTTTTTCCCCTTCACTCCAAAATGCAATGCCAGGGTTAAGAAAGCAATCCAGAAACTCCTGCCACTAACAAGGCCATCCACCTGTCTTCTCTAGCTCTGTCGGGGTGTGGAGGGGGACGCTTTTTGGACAATTTCTTTTCTCATTGTTTTTTTTTTTCAAAGTGTATTTCCTTTTGCGGTTTTGAGTCTGGATTCAGATAGAATTCCGTGAATGGAAGCATCTTCTGCTGCTTTAGTCATTTTCTGTGAGATGATTTTTGTTGTTGTTGTTGCTTGTTGTTTGATGTTGGTTGTTGTTGTTGTTGTTGTTGAATCTACTTCTCCTCGGCTTCTCCCTTGTCTCTATTTGTCTCGCTGTGTCGTCGTCTGTCCGTCTGTCTGTTCATACACACACACACACACACCCACACACACACACACACACACACACACACCACAACACACATCCCAACGCACGGCAACGCACGCACGCGACGCACTCACGCACGCACGCACGCACGCACGCACGCACACACACAACCCACACACACACACACACACAACACACACAAACACGCACCAAGTCGCCCAGTTATAATCCGTTACACATTTCCCAACAATAATGCGAAGACAGGCGAATCACTTTCAAACGTTCGACGTCATTCTGTCACATTTTTTAATTCAGTGCGGATGTTTATTTTTTCCCCTATTGAAATACGAAGCAACGCACACCCCCAGTGGGTTAAGGGAAAGCAATCTGTAGCGGGCCAGAGGCAGTTCCGATGGCGTTCAAGTCTTAAAACCCTGCTTTTTCCCCCTTTATTTGCACATTCTCCTCAAGACATTTCTTTATAGTTATATGTTTATGCCTTTTTTTTTTCACTTTCAAAATGCCAAGTCAGGCTGTCGAAAATAACTGCACGTGTGATTGCCATTCACCCTGTCTTGTCTAGGTTCCTGTCGGAGAAGGGCGCTTTGTGTCAAGTTCCCTTTGTCATCTTTCGTTTTTTTCTTTTTTTTTTTATATGTCTGTCTGTTTCCTTTAGTTTTGGTCTGGATTCCCATAGAAATTCCTCGAAAGGAAGCGGCTTGCTGCTTGGAGCATCTCTGTGAAGATAACTTGTTGTTTGGTTAAGTTTAGAGGTCTACCTTCTCCTTAACCCTCGCTCTGTCACCTTGTGTGTTTGTGTGTGCGTGGTGTGTGTGGTGAGTGTGTGTGTGTGTGTGTTGTGTGTGTGTGTGTGTTGTGTGTGTGTGTGTTGTTCTGCGTGCGTGCGTGCGTGTGTGTGTGTGTGTGTGTGTGTGTGTTTGTGTTGTGTGTTGTTGTGTGTGTGTGGTGTTTGTGTGTGTGTGTGTGTGTGTGTGTGTGTGTGTGTGGTGTGTGTGTGTGTGTGGTGTGACACTCTATCTCTGTCTGTCTGTCTGTCTGTCTGTCTGTTCCTGTCTGTCTCCTCTCTCTTCTCTACTCTCTCTCTCCTCGTCAATCCTCTCTCTCCCTCTCTGTGACAGATCTCTATGTACAGACAATTTTAAAATGAACTATCAGCAGAACCATACATGAATAGAATGAATAATATAAAATGGTGCTTTATCAAAGGATAAAGTAGGTGTCTCTGATATAACAGTGCCATAGTCCAAGGTATAAAAAAGTTTAACAGTCTTTGCTGTGCCCTATGGGTGGATTCCGGTGTAAGGGGGGTGGGGGTGGGGGGGGGGGAGGATGAAGTCCACTTTGCGTTGTGTTGCCCAGCACAAAATGATTTGAGAGCAAAATATATTCCTGCCAAGTATTATAGCAGATACCATCATTATTTAGTTTAATCTACTTTTGTCCGTCAAGAAATGAGCTACTATGAATAATTTTTTCTATGTATCTGTATATAAGTCGTTTAAAACGACGGAGGCAACAATAATATTGATTATAGCATGATGCATATGTAACTGATATAAAGATCATGCCTAATGTTTTAAACTGTTTTATGTACACTAAGTGCGTGAAACGATTCGGCATTTAGTTTTGCATATTTTCCCGTTCAAAATGGGGGCTTTGGCTTTTTATCTTGAATAAAATATCGTCATCGTTAAAAATATCGTTATCTCTCTCTCTCACCACTACTCTCCATCTCATCTCATCTCCTCCTCTCATCTCTCTCTCGGTCTCTCGCTCACTCTCTCTCTCTCTCGCCACTCTCTCTCTCTCATCAGCAGCTATAATCCGTAAAAAATTTCACAAGACAAACATAGAATGAATGGCAGATAATTCCCAGAAAGCTAAAATCATTTTGTTCGCATTTTTGTTTCTGTGTGATGTTTTGTCCCTTTGAAACACCATACAACACGCCCACAGCAACCATGTTAAGAAGAAACAATGTGAGTAGCTGGCCACAAACATTTTCTAATGGGTTTACAGAGTGCTTTACACCTTTCATTCTTTTCTGTTCTTTGCATTTTCTTCGAAGCCAGTATACTTATAATGTATATAGATATATGAACAATTTAGTAGTGGTGAAAGTAAATGCAGACAAACAATATACTATAGTATATATATAAATATATATATAAATAATAATATATTAATATAATATTATATATATATATATATATATATATATATATATATATATTATATATATTAATATATATATTTAATTGTGTGTGTGTGTGTGGTGTGTGTGGTTGTGTGTGTTGGTGGTGTGTGGGTGTGTGTGTGCGTGCGGCGTGCGTGCGTGCATGCGTGCGGCGTGTGTGTGTGCTGTTATATCTTTTTTTTACTTCAACTTCCAGAATGCAGCATGTCGGGGTGCGGAAAGCGACTAACCTCACCGCATTACCGATGTCTTTTCGACTGTCTTGTGTCGAGCTCTAGTTCCTGTTTTGTCTCAAATTTCTTTTTTTCGCAAATCTGTTTCGTTTGAGGTTTTTGTCTGGGATGCCGATAATGACACGAAATGGAAGCGGGGCTTTGTTGTTCTGCCAATAGCATATCTGTGAGGAGGGTTTTGTTGTTAGTGTTCTTAAGTCTCCTCCCGTCTGTCCCTGTCTGTCTTCCTGTCCTGTCTGTCTCTCTCTCTCTCTCTCCTCTCTCACTCTCTCTCTCTCTCTCTCTCTCCCTCTCTCCTCTCTCTTTTCGTCGTCTCTCCGTCTCCCTCTCTCTCTCTCTCACTCTCCCTCGTCCTCTCCATCTCACTCTCTCTCACCAATCGTCAACGCTCAGGCCAGGGCCGGAATTAAATTTTAAATAAACAAAGCCATGATGGCTTATCAGTTAACCCCATAAAAGACAAAAGTTATCAATCAATCAAACAATTGGGTTTATCAAACAATCAATCAATCAATCAGTCAATCAATCAAACAAGCTCGCTCTCTACGCATCTCTCTCCACTCTCTCTCATCTCTCGTCCCACTCTCTCTCTCTCTCTTTCTTTCTCTCTCCTCTCTCTCTCCCCTCTCTCTCATTGTCTCTCTGTCTCCGTCCTATCTGTCATCTCGCTCTCTCTCTCTCTCTCTCTCTCTCTCTCCACTCTCTCTCTCTCTCTCTCTCTCTCTCTCCTCTCTCTTTGTCTCCTCTGTCTCCGTCAACGATCTGGCTCTCTCTCTTCATCTCTTCTCTCCCTCTCTCTCATTCTCTCTCTCTCTCCTCACTCTCCAGCCAGGTATACAAAAAAAGTAAATATTTTCTCTATATTTAAAATATCGCAGGAAATAAATGTGAATGAAAGGAGATACTTCTGAACAAAAATGTTTGTTCTTTTAAGCACAGTCATTTTCCTGTTTCAGTGCTGGCATATTTTCCCCTGTTGCAACACGAGGAATCACACACCCAACAATAGACTTGCAGAAAACAGTTCAGAGCTTGTCAGAATACATTCTAACGGTATTTTAGGCCTTTGAATCTGGTTTTACCCCTTTTTGTCGCATTCTTCCCGAAGACTGTTTTTCCCTGTTATTTCCGTGCGTTGTAAGTTTCTTTCAAACCTTCAAAAATGCCAAGCCAGTGTGCGGAAAGCATCACATCACTGCACAAACGATGCATTTCACCTGTCTTGTCTCGCACTGTCTGGTAACGTGCTTTTTGTAAGGGTTTTCATTGCATCTTGTTCTTCCCTCTTCAGGTCATGTTTCTTTTGTGGTTTTGTCCTGGATGCCTACCACAAGGAGTATCCTCGCTGAATTTGTTTTTTTTCCCCGCATGGACCGTGGCTTTGTTGTCTGTAGCGTTTCTAGTGAAGGTTATGTTGTTGTTGTTGTTTGTTGTTTGGGGTGGTGTGGTGGTGGTGGTGGTTAAACTGAGTTGCTACAGCTCTCTCTCTCTCTCTCTCTCTCTCTCTCCTCTCTCTCTCTCTCTCTCGCCTCTCTCTCCTCTCTCTCTCTGCTCTCTCTCCTGTACTGTCCCTTTGTCTCATTCTCTGTCTCTGTCTGTCTGTCTCTGTCCTGTCTGTCTGTCTGTCTGTCGTCTGTCGCAGTCTGTCTGTCCTGTGCTTGTCTGTCTGTCTACTCTCTCAGCTGTCCTTCTTGGCACTTCTTCAAAGTGAAAATTCCTCTCTCTCTCTTCTCTCACTCTCTCTCTGTCTCTCGTTCTCTCGATTCTCTTCTCTCTCTCTCTTCTCATCTCTCTCTCTTTCTCTCTCTTCGCATCTCTCTATCTCTCTCTCTCCTCTCACTTCTCTTCTCATCTCTTCTCCTCACCTCACTTCTCTCTCTCACCTCTCTCTCTCCTCCTCTTCTCTCTCTCTCTCTCTCTTCTCTCTCGATCTCTTCTCTCTCAATCTCATCTCTCACTCTCTCCCTGGTCTCTCTCTCTCTGTCTCTCCTCTCTCTCTCTCTCTCGTACTCCGTCTCATCCTCCCTCTCTCTCTGATCACGCACTCTCTCGCTCCTTTCTCTCTTCCCTTGCTTTAGTATCTTCAATGGTCTCCATGTTTTGTCATCATTTGTTTCTTTCACTCACTTTCAATTCAACCTATTTTTCCCAGATGCTCAATGAAAGAGGAAAATGGACGACGTGGTGGACAAAACCGTCACTAGTGAGAGCCAACGCACAAAAACGGGATGAAAGGCAGGAGTACAACCAGTATAGTATTTTTTTCTTATTTTTCCTCCTCCTGTTGCATAAAACAGACTCACGACGTCTCGGCTGCGGCTTTGTGAACAATGTACCCGACGAAGGAGAGTGATCTTGTTCGAAAACCTCTAACGCGATTCTGCAGCGTTTTGTGATTTTGGTATGTTGATGGTGTTGCCGGCGGATGAGGCGTTTGCACACCCACACACACACACACACACACTACACACACAGCACACACACACACAACCACACACACACACACCACACACACACATACACACACACACACACACACACACACATCACCCACACACACACACACACACACACCCACACACACACACACTAAACGATTAACTGGAACAGTCAGCAGTTTGCCTAAAACAATCCCCGTTGTTCCTTCCCTAGAACTCTTTTGACTACATCGTAGTGGCAAGAAAATCCTGGTGGGGGTAATAGTCCCCCCCCCCCTCCTCCTCCCACCCCCCCCCCCCCCCATTCAGAATTCCGTTTCATTCTGCTGAAGAGCGATGAATTGGCCTGCAACAAGGAAGTCTTTGAGACCGGGTCTTTGAGCTGTTTTTCTGACATTGATAATTTTTGTTTTATTTTCCAAACAGCTTTTAGCAATTTGGTCTGCGGAAACAGACACCATTCTGTGCGGGGTTGTGTGTTACATTGCGTCTTGTGTCTAGGAACCAGCCACAGCAATAAGCTACCGAAATGTCTCTATTGCGTTTTTGAAAAAGAAAAAAGCTGACTTCGTTTTGTCTCCGCATTTCTGTTCAGTGAAAAAAATGTTTTCTGTTTCTACATTTCTACTGGCATTAATGTTATAGTCGACAAATTTGCTTACTTTTCTATGTCTGTTCCTCTTGTCTTCTGAGGTTGTTGTTGTCTCTTCATCCCTGCCCCCCCCCCCCTCCACTCTCTCTCATCTCCTTCTCTCTCTCTCTCTTCTCTCTCTCTCTCTCTCTCTCCCTCTCTCACTCCTCCGCCCTCCTCACTCTCCTCTCTCTCTCATCTCTCTCTCTCTCCTCTCCGTCTCTTCCTTCTCTCTCTCTCATAACAAATCTTAAGATCAGATGAAAAAATGATTCCTGTTTTCTTCCAGAAATTCGAAGATCACAT
>JAFLJL010015369.1:22500-45087 GCA_018398815.1 Conus ventricosus
TCTTTTGACAACATCGTAGCGGCAGAAAATCTGTTATTTTACCATCCCCCCTCCCCCCTTCCCCCCCATTCAGAATTCCGTTTCATTCTGCTCAAAGCGATGAATCGCCTGCGCCAATGATGTCTTTGACAGTCCTTTGTGGCTGTTTCTGACAATGATGATTTATTTTATTTTTGAACAGCTTTAGCAATTTGTCTGCGAAACTGGACACCATTGCTGTGCGTTGTGTGTTACATTGGCGTCTTGGGTCTAGAACCAGGCCACAGCAAGGTAGCTCGTGAAATGTCGTGAGTTGCGTTTTGAGAAAGAAAAAAAACACTGACTTCGTTTGTCTCCGGCATTTCTGTTCAGTGAAAAATGTTTCCTACATTTCTACTGACGTTACTGTTTAGCGACAAATGTTGCTTACTTTTCTATGTCCGTTCTCTTGTCTTCTGAAGTTGTTTTGTCTCTTTATCCCTGGCACACCCCTCTCTCTCTCTCTCTCTCTCTCTCTCTCTCTCTCTCTCTCTCTCTCTCTCTCTCTCTCTCTCTCTCTTTCTCTCATTCTCTCTCTCTCTCTCTCTCTCTCTCTCCTCTCTCTCCTCTCTCTCTCTCTCTCTCTCTCTCTTATAAAGTCTTAGATCAGATGAAAAATGTGATTAATGTCTTTCAGAAATGCGAAGATCACATCAGCCGGGACATCTGTGAACAAGGTTTTCATGGAGTCTGCTGTAAAAAATATTTATGTCTCACATCATGCAAATCCCGACACTCTAAAAGAATATGTTTCACTGTGAGCGGAACATGATATGGAATGCACCACGGAGCTTCTTCACCATTTAAAAGATGAGAATAGGAGTAAAAGGAGTGGCCTGTATGCACACAGCACAAAATTGTCTTGTTTACGGCCACTCCGGGAACACGGTAAAAAAAAATTTTTTTTTAAAAAAACAACAACCTCTTTCTGATTCGATGACTCGTGAGTTGACGTGAACGCAGTGACAGCCCTGATATGGTCCTTTGCGGTCGAGTGGGCTGGAAACAATATTGCAATACCTTACTTTTGCTCTCTCCTCTCTCTCTCTCTCTCTCTCTCTCCTCTCTCTCCTCTCTCTCTCTCTCCTCCTCTTCCCTCTCCTCCCTCTCTCCCTCTCTCTCTCTCTCTCTCTCTCTCCATAAAGTCTTAGATCAGATGAAAAATGTGATTAATGTCTTCAGAAATGCGAAGATCACATCAGCCGGGACATCTGTGAACAAGGTTTTCATGGAGTCTGCTGTAAAAAATATTTATGTCTCACATCATGCAAATCCCGACACTCTAAAAGAATATGTTTCACTGTGAGCGGAACATGATATGGAATGCACCACGGAGCTTCTTCACCATTTAAAAGATGAGAATAGGAGTAAAAGGAGTGGCCTGTATGCACACAGCACAAAATTGTCTTGTTTACGGCCACTCCGGGAACACGGTAAAAAAAAAAAATTAAAAAAAAACAACAACCTCTTTCTGATTCGATGACTCGTGAGTTGACGTGAACGCAGTGACAGCCCTGATATGGTCCTTTGCGGTCGACTGGGCTGGAAACAATATTGCAATACCTTACTTTGCTCTCTCTCTCTCTCTCTCTCTCTCTCTCTCTCTCTCTCTCTCTCTCTCTCTCTCTCTCTCTCTCTCGTGCTTTGATGTTATAACTGTCTATTTGTCCTTATTTTGTTTTCTTTATTAACTTCGTTTACTCACGTATTCAGTTTTCTCATTTATTGATGTTACTGTGCTCGTTTCAAGAAAAATAGGATCATGTCTCAGCTGTTGTTTAAACAAAACGTGTCACTAGTTACAATCAGCATTACAGTCGGATACGAGGCAAAAGTCCACCTTTTTTCATGTAGCAGCAATGTAACCGGAATACACATTTTCAATGGCAATGTTCTGAACAATGTAATACAGCAGAAACGAGAGAAATTTCCCAAACATCTCCAACGTGATTCTGCCACGTTTGGTGTTTTAGTGCCGATGTGTTGCCAGTGCTAGCATGAGGCGTGCACACTCAATGAAGGGTTAAAGAGAAGCAGCATGAGGCGTGCACACTCAATGAAGGGGTAAAGAGAAGCAGCATGAGGCGTGCACACTCAATGAAGAATTAAAAAAGGAGCAGTTCACAGTTTGCCTGAGGCACTCCCGATTGCTTTGTGCCTTCAACATTGTTCTGACTACATCGTAGCAGCAGAAAAAATGGATGTTTTTACCATGTCTTGTATGTTTTCAATGTTCCGTGTCATTCCGCTCAAAGCAATGACTTGACTGCGTGTCTGTCATGCTGTGATGTAGAACTGCCACTTCGTCTTTTATTTTCTCTCTTTATTTTCTTTACACATGGATTCATCTCCTCGTGTATTGATTTTGATCTGCTTGTTTACAGAAAAATATGATATTGTCTCAGCAGTTGTATTAACAAAACGTGCCATCAGTCACAATCAGCATTACGGCCGGATAATAGACAAAAGTTCGCTGTTTTGTTTTTCATGTAACAGCAATGTAACAAGAACACACATTTTCAATTGCAATGTTCTGAACAGTGTAGTGAGCAGAAAGTTGAGGTATCTTCCAAAAATGGAACGTGATTCTGCAACGTTTTGTGACTAACTGCCGATTTGCTTCCAGAGCAAGCATGAGGCATGCACACTCGATGAAGGGTTAAAGAGAAACAGCATGAGGCGTGCACACTCAATGAAGGGTTAAAGAGAAGCAGCATGAGGCGTGCACACTCAATGAAGGGTTAAAGAGAAGCAGCATGAGGCGTGCACACTCAATGAAGGGTTAAAGAGAAGCAGCACGAGGCGTGCACACTCAATGAAGGGTTACCGAGAAGCAGCATGAGGCGTGCACACTCAATGAAGGGTTAAAGAGAAGCAGCATGAGGCGTGCACACTCAATGAAGGGTTACAGAGAAGCAGCATGAGGCGTGCACACTCAATGAAGGGTTTAAAGAGAAGCAGCATGAGGCGTGCACACTCAATGAAGGGTTAAAGAGAAGCAGCATGAGGCTTGCACACTCAATGAAGGGTTTAAAGAGAAGCAGCATGCGGCGTGCACACTCATTGAAGGGTTAAAGAGAAGCAGCATGAGGCGTGCACACTCAATGAAGGGTTACAGAGAAGCAGCATGAGGCGTGCACACTCAATGAAGGGGTAAAGAGAAGCAGCATGAGGCGTGCACACTCAATGAAGGGGTAAAGAGAAGCAGCATGCGGCGTGCACACTCAATGAAGGGTTAAAGAAAAGCAGCATGAGGCGTGCACACTCAGTGAAAGGGTTAAAGAGAAGCAGTTCACAGTTTGCATGAGGTGCTACCGGTTGCTTTCTGCCTTCGACATTGTTCTCGCTACATCGTAGCAGCAGCAAAATGAGTGTTTTTACCATGTCTTTTATGCTTTCAATGTTCCGTGTCATTCCGCTCAAAGCAATGACTTGACTGCACTAGGGACGCCATTGACCCAATCCTTTCTGGCTGTTTCTGACAACAATGATTGCTTTTATCTTGTTTACCCATTCTTCTCAGAAACTGGAAACCATTGTTGTGCGCTGTGTGTTACCTTGGCGTTCTCATCCTGAATGCAGGCCAGAGCAGGGACGCTGGTGAGATGGGGGAGCTGCATTTGAAAAGAAACTGACTTTTGTGTCTCTGGCATTTCTGATCAGTGAAAAAAAATGTTTCTTACATTTCTACTGATATTACTGTTTAGCGACAAATGTCGCTTTCTTTTGTATATCGTTCTCTTGTCTTTTGATGTTGTTTTGTCTCTTCCTCCTGCCATCCTCTCTCTCTCTCTCTCTCTCTCTCTCTCTCTCTCTCTCTCTCTCTCTCTCTCTCTGTCTCTTCTCTCTGTCTCTTCTCTGTCTCTCTGTCTCTCTCTCTTTCTCTCTCTCTCTCTTTCTCTCTCTCTCTTCTTCTCTGTCTCTCTCTCTCTCTGTCTCTGTCTCTCTGTCTCTCTCTCTCTCTCTCTCCTCTCTTTCTCTCTCTCTGTCTTTCTCTGTCTCTTCTCTCTCTCTCTCTCTCTCTCTCTCTCTCTTCTCTCACTTTGTCTGTGCCTCTCCTCTCTCTTTCTCTCTCACCGCCTCTCACTGTCTGTCATGCTGTGATGTAGAACTGCCACTTCGTCTTTTATGTTCTCTCTTTATTTTCTTTACACATGTATTCATCTCCTCGTGTATTGATTTTGATGTGCTTGTTTACAGAAAAATATGATATTGTCTCAGCAGTTGTATTAACAAAACGTGCCATCAGTCACAATCAGCATTACGGCCGGATAATAGACAAAAGTCCGCTATTTTGTTTTTCATGTAGCAGCAATGTAACAAGAACACACATTTTCAATTGCAATGTTCTGAACCGTGTACTGAGCAGAAAGTTGAGGTATCTTCCA
Organism: Conus ventricosus; assembly: GCA_018398815.1. Lineage (NCBI taxonomy): Eukaryota > Metazoa > Mollusca > Gastropoda > Neogastropoda > Conidae > Conus > Conus ventricosus. The sequence continues at coordinate 26,907 of JAFLJL010015369.1, forward strand.
AACATGTAACGTGATTCTGCAACGTTTTGTGACTAACTGCCGATTTGCTTCCAGAGCAAGCATGAGGCGTGCACACTCAATGAAGGGTTAAAGAGAAGCAGCATGAGGCGTGCACACTCAATGAAGGGTTAAAGAGAAGCAGCATGAGGCGTGCACACTCAATGAAGGGTTAAAGAGAAGCAGCATGAGGCGTGCACACTCAATGAAGGGTTAAGAGAAGCAGCATGAGGCGTGCACACTCAATGAAGGGTTAAAGAGAAGCAGCATGAGGCGTGCACACTCAATGAAGGGTTAAAGAGAAGCAGCATGAGGCGTGCACACTCAATGAAGGGTTACAGAGAAGCAGCATGAGGCGTGCACACTCAATGAAGGGTTAAAAGAAGCAGCATGAGGCGTGCACACTCAATGAAGGGTTACAGAGAAGCAGCATGAGGCGTGCACCACTCAATGAAGGGTTAAAGAGAAGCAGCATGAGGCGTGCACACTCAATGAAGGGTTAAAGAGAAGCAGCATGAGGCGTGCACACTCAATGAAGGGTTAAAGAGAAGCAGCATGAGGCGTGCACACTCAATGAAGGGTTACAGAGAAGCAGCATGAGGCGTGCACACTCAATGAAGGGTTAAAAGAAGCAGCATGAGGCTTGCACACTCAATGAAGGGTTACAGAGAAGCAGCATGAGGCGTGCACACTCAATGAAGGGGTAAAGAGAAGCAGCATGAGGCGTGCACACTCAATGAAGGGTTAAAGAGAAGCAGCATGAGGCGTGCACACTCAATGAAGGGTTAAAGAGAAGCAGCATGCGGCGTGCACACTCAACGAAGGGTTAAAGAGAAGCAGCATGAGGCGTGCACACTCAATGAAGGGTTACAGAGAAGCAGCATGAGGCGTGCACACTCAATGAAGGGGTAAAGAGAAGCAGCATGAGGCGTGCACACTCAATGAAGGGATAAAGAGAAGCAGCATGCGGCGTGCACACTCAATGAAGGGTTAAAGAGAAGCAGCATGAGGCGTGCACACTCAATGAAGGGTTAAAGAGAAGCAGTTCACAGTTTGCATGAGGTGCTACCGGTTGCTTTCTGCCTTCGACATTGTTCTCGCTACATCGTAGCAGCAGCAAAATGAGTGTTTTTACCATGTCTTTTATGCTTTCAATGTTCCGTGTCATTCCGCTCAAAGCAATGACTTGACTGCACTAGGGACGCCATTGACCCAATCCTTTCTGGCTGTTTCTGACAACAATGATTGCTTTTATCTTGTTTTCCCATTCTTCTCAGAAACTGGAAACCATTGTTGTGCGCTGTGTGTTACCTTGGCGTTCTCATCCTGAATGCAGGCCAGAGCAGGGACGCTGGTGAGATGGGGGAGCTGCATTTGAAAAGAAACTGACTTTTGTGTCTCCGGCATTTCTGATCAGTGAAAAAAAAATGTTTCTTACATTTCTACTGATATTACTGTTTAGCGACAAATGTCGCTTTCTTTTGTATATCGTTCTCTTGTCTGTTGATGTTGTTTTGTCTCTTCCTCCTGCCATCCTCTCTTCTCTCCTCTCTCTCTCTCTCCTCCTCTCTCTCTCTCTCTCTCTCCTCTCTCTCTCTGTCTCTGTCTGTCTCTCTCTCTCTCCTCTCTCTCTCTCTTCTTTCTCTGTCTCTTCTCTCTCTCTCTCTCTCTCTCTCTCTCTCTCTCTCTCTCTCTCTCTCTCACTTTGTCTGTGCCTCTCCCTCTCTCTTTCTCTCTCGCCGCCTCTCACTGTCTGTCATGCTGTGATGTAGAACTGCCACTTCGTCTTTTATGTTCTCTTTATTTTCTTTACACATGTATTCATCTCCTCGTGTATTGATTTTGATGTGCTTGTTTACAGAAAAATATGATATTGTCTCAGCAGTTGTATTAATAAAACGTGCCATCAGTCACAATCAGCATTATGGCCGGATAATAGACAAAAGTCCGCTATTTTGTTTTTCATGTAGCAGCAATGTAACAAGAACACACATTTTCAATTGCAATGTTCTGAACCGTGTACTGAGCAGAACGTTGAGGTATCTTCCAAACATGTAACGTGATTTTGCAACGTTTTGTGACTAACTGCCGATTTGCTTACAGTGCAAGCATGAGCGTGCACACTCAATGAAGGGTTAAAGAGAAGCAGCATGAGGCGTGCACACTCAATGAAGGGTTAAAGAGAAGCAGCATGAGGCGTGCACACTCAATGAAGGGTTAAAGAGAAGCAGCATGAGGCGTGCACACTCAATGAAGGTTAAAGAGAAGCAGCATGAGGCGTGCACACTCAATGAAGAATTAAAAAAGGAGCAGTTCACAGTTTCCCTGAGGCACTCCCGATTGCTTTCTGTCTTCAACATTGTTCTGACTGCATCGTAGCAGCAGCAAAATAGATGTTATTTACCATGTCTTTTATTATTTTAACATTCCGTGTCATTCCACCCAACGCAATGAATTAGGGACGCCATTGACCCAATCCGTTTTGTCTGTTTCTGAAAACAATGATTGCTTTTATCTTGTTTACCCATTCTTCTCAGAAACTGGAAGCCATTGCTGTGCGCTGTGTGTTGCCTTGGCGTTCTCATCCTGAATGCAGGCCAGGGCAGGGAAGCTGGTAAAATGGGGGAGCTGCATTTGAACAAAAACAACTGACTTTGCTGTCTCTGGTATTTCTGTGAAACGTAAAATGTTCCTTACGTTTGTCTGTCCGTTCATGTGTCTTTTGAGGTTGCTTGGTCTTTCCCCTGTTCCTCCACTCAACCCCATCCCACGTCACAACACCTCTGTCTCTGTCTCTCTCTCCCTCCTCCCCCCTCTCTTTCTCTCTCTCTCTCTCTCTCTCTCTTTCTTCTCTCTCTCTCTCTCTCTTCTTCTCTCTCTCTCTCTCTCTCTCTCTCTCTTCTCTCTCTCTCTCTCTCTCTCTCTCTCTCTCTCTCTCTCTCTCTCTCTGCGCTACCCCTTTGCTACCCCTTTCCCCTTTTCTGCCCTTGTAATAGCTATCCTTTTCTATCCTCCCCAACTCTTTCTACCTCTACCTCTCTTTATCATTTTAATTTTCAGTATAGCTCAGAACTGGTATTGTGTTCTCTTCTCCTCGACAATTTCTTTTGTACATTGTACTCTGAAATTCTCTCTAGATCGAAAAAAAAAGCAAGTAAAACAAGAAAACCAGCTTTGTTGTAGTCCCACCAAAAGTTTCAGTTATCAGAGCAATGTAAAGGAAGTAACGACGTCTTGCCGTTTTACCCGTCAAAGAAACAGAGATCTCATCGCTCGCAATGACTACAGAAGAAATGCCAAAAGTCGGTACTGTCACGTTTGGTGCTCGAGTGCTGATGTGATGCTTGTGGAAGTATGATGTCTGCGCATTCATCTTTCAATGAAGGAAGAGCAGTTAGCAGTTTGTGCCAGAGATATACTGAACTATCTAGCCATTTTTTAAAATTTATTATTTTTTTAAAATGTTTCCTTTATTTATTTATTTGATTATTATAAAAATGTATTTTCTAAATGTGTTTCTGTATCATGCTTTCGTTACCTTAACCTTCACTATCATTGTTAGCAGTATCATTCAGTAATACTATTGCTAGTATTGATACTACCACTAGCATTGACATCCAATCGCCTTCGCCTCTGGGACTGTTGCCACGGCAACCCTGCTGCTTAAGAATCCTCTAACCCACTCTCCTTTCTCCCATACCCATACTTATTGACACCAAGATTGATCCTGTCTTTTCTTTTCCCCCAATATTTTGACCATTATTAGTATTCCTATCAGTAATATTATTATCATCATTACGACTTTGACTCACTCACTATTTCCCTTCCAACAGCCTCGTTCCCATTCAACGCCTTCTTCCTTGCGCTGAACCCTAAGCGATCTGAAGCGATCAAAGCTAAGTGAATTTTCGTTGTTTTATTCGTTTATATATCACCTGACGAAGACCTAAGAGGTCGAAACGCGTTGTGTTTTGTCTTGTGACTCGTTTTGTCCACGTTCTCTGGGCGGTTCGCTAACATTTATTTAAGATTTGTTTAGATTTCCGCCTGCAGTCGTCTCGCTTTGCAACTATATCTAGCCATTGGAAAGAAAACGCAGAGAGAACGAACGAACGAACGAAAATGTTTTATTGAACATCGGCCACAGGCCACCATTCAAGTGGCAAAAAAGGGGGGCGGGGGAGGGGAGGTGTGAAAGGGACAAGGGGATGAGGAAACGGGTCGGGACATGAGCCTGCGCATTACAAATTCGAAACAAGAAATAAATATAAGATTCGAACCACAAAGAACAAGAGCATAAATAAGTATATGATAAACTCCTCGGAAACTTCCTATTCGATCAATATAGATGATAGTAAACATGAATGCATTTGCAATTATATGGAAAAATCATTATCTTACTATCTTCATGTTTTCATGTATTATCATTTAAGCAGTCAGGCTCTGTCTCCTTCGAATTGACAGAAATATAAATTTTGAAAGTGGAAGGGTTCTTTGATACTGATGTGCCTGAAGAAGAGTGGACATTGGTAAATGAAGAAGATTAGATATAAGTGCTGCACGAAAATCTGTATACAGTGGGCAACTGTATATCAAATGATATTCATCTTCTATTATATTAGCACAATAAGGACAATTTTTATCATAAGAATTATCACTGAACCTATGAAGATTATTGTTCAGAGGTAGAACATTAAGTCTAGCATGAGACAGAGCAACCCTAAAACAATATACATCAATGTTACAAAGATACATTTCTCGTTCAAAAATAGATTTGAACGATTTGTAACACGTGTACCTTTCCCTGTCTCTTATAGATCCTGCCCATTCTTGAGTAAACATATCAACTAGTCTTTGCCTAAAAATTGCCAAGAATCCTCGAACATCACCCACTCCCTGTTGTAGCCATACAAAGCTAAACCCAGTCTCGCATAACAATTCTCTTATTTTTGTCACCCAGCATTTCTTTACGTTTTGATCTAGAATTAACTGCATTTCGTATGCTTGACGAGGAAGCCTTTGTTGGTCCATTCTAAGCAGCTTAAACCAATATCTCATAGCACATATATAGGAGTTGATATATAACGGATATCTTCCCAGTTCCCCATATACCATTTTGTTTGGTGTCTTACTTGGGACACCCAAGAAACGTTTGCATGCAAACAAATGAATCTTTTCTAGGCATTCCAAACGGTTAAGGCCCCAAACTTCAGATGAATATAATAAGATTGGTTTAATTTTGGCATCAAAAATCTTAAAGTAGATCTTATAACTAATATCTTTATTTTTCTGGAAAGCCCTTACTAGATTAAACATAGCTTTTTTCCCTTTGGCAACCAAATGTTCAGTGCCGATCCTCGGGCTGAGTTTAGTGGAAAAAATGAAACCCAGATAACAGTATTTGTTTACTACTTCTAATTTAGTATTGCCAAATAACCATTGTTCACTTTTACCCAGAAAACCCCCTTTTCTAAAGACCATGACCTTAGTTTTGTCCGTGTTAACTTTCATTTTCATATTGGTGCAACATGTCTGAAGCACGTTTAGCTGGTTTTGCAGACCAACTGGGGTAGATGCTAGAAGAACAATGTCATCTGCAAACAGCAGAATAAACAGTTCCATCATGCCAGGTACCAATTGAATGCCATGTCTACCTTTTTCAGATAAGTGATTCGCTAACTGGTTAATAAAACATTTCAAATAGCGTTGGACTCAACACACACCCTTGTCTGACTCCCATTGGGCAGTCAAAGAAGTCTGAATATTCAAAGTTGGATCTTACACAAGATACTAATGAGTTATACATTGCTTTTAAAGAACAGAAGAATTTCCCCTTAATGCCTTGGTTTCTAATACACTGCAATAACTTATCGTGTCTTACGGAATCAAAAGCTTTTCTGAAGTCTACAAAAGCAACATAAAGCTTTTACCACGCTGAGACAAACATTTTTGAACCATAGAATAAAGACAGTAGATTGGTCTATTGTAGAATAGTTTTTCCTAAACCCAGCTTGACTTTCAGAGATCAGGTTGTTATCTTCAAGCCATGCGTATAAACGATTATTTAGAATAGTGCTATAGCATTTTGAAATTGAGCTTAATAAGGATACACCTCTATAGTTTATCTACATTCTCTGTATCTCCCTTTTTGTGGATTGGGATAATGATAGCCTTTGCCCACACTTTAGGATAAATGCCTTTTGCAAAAATAATGTTGAAAAGCCTTTTCAAAAAGGGAATAGTGATTGCACTTCCAGCCTTCAGCATTTCAGAAATGACTCCATCTGGTCCACATGCCTTACCTGACTTTAATTTGTTCACAGCAATTGAAATTTCACTTTCGGTGATTTCAGCATTTAGCACGTGCTCTTCGTGCTCAGTCAAATCAATGTTGTCACAATGTTCACCATCCGAATTACTATCATCAATTGAAAATACATTTTTAAAATGATCGTACCATTTATCAATTGAAATGTCATTTGAATTTTTTGCTCTTTGCTTCCCACACCCCATTTCGGTTAACTGTTTCCAAAATCTGGATGAATCAGAAATATTTGACGCTAACATTTCGGCCTTCCTTCGTTTAAAACTTCTTTTTTTTTAAAATTCAGCAAATTTTTGTACTTTTTCTTTGCTTGTACATACTGTAATCTGTGTTCTATTTTTTCTAGTTCTTCTGAAAATTCTGAGTGCACGTTTACTGTAACGTTTGGCTTGTCGACACTCCTCGTCAAACCATTCCGAAGACTTAGAGGAGGCAACCAAATAGACTTTCTTAACCATGAAGCTGCTAGCCGATAGCAGGCAACTTACAAAAAGATCTATTGCATCATCAACATCATCTTCCAAAATGGCGTCTGCCCATTGTAATCTATCATGAATGTCTGTTTTCCTCAGATTCTCTAGAAAGTCTTGTTCACCTTGTTTATCCCAAACATGTTTTTCGATAAAAGAATTGCTCTTACTTTCATGTTTGCCGCTTTTGCTTGGGATGGTCAAAGGAAAAGAAAGTACAACTGGCAAGTGATCAGATTCGACAGAATCTCAACAACGAGTGACATGCCATATTGTGCATTCAGTAAGTTTTGAGACATAACAAAATAATCAACAGTACTGCATCCTGAACTGGATATAAAGGTGTAACTACCATCGAAACCATGTTCACAAAGCCCATTCAAAATAACAAAGTCCAAAGAGTTGCATAGTTCTAACAACTGATCACCAAATACATTTTCAGATTCATCGTGTGAAGTTCTACAATATGGCGACTGGTCATAGTTCTCTATAAAATTGTCATCAACATCGATGCCGACATTATTTTTCGAGCTGTTCTTGCGTTAAGGTCCCCAGATAATAACACATAAAAATTGTATGATTCATACAAATCCAACAAACATTGTTCTAATGGTTCCAAGCCAAACCCATTCGTGTTAGTTCCCCGGCATTTGACTCCATTGGAGGTATATATGTACAAATCCAAAATACATTCATGTCGCTATCGAAGAGCTTCTTATCAATATTCAAAATGATCGTATTTTCAGACTTATAATCAATCCGTGTAACAAAACTAGAAAGGTCTTTTTAATTAAAACAATTACTCCTCTGAATATCGTCCTTGGTGGGAAAGCTTCTTTGCTTGTGAATTATAAATCACGTAATCATTGAAAAGTGAGGATTCGAAATTCACACCAACAAACGTTTCAGTTAAACACACAAAATCATGTGATTTGATATAACTCACAAAATCGTTGTTCTCCAACTTAGAAAGCAAACCATTTACATTAAAGTTTAGAAACTTGATTGAAGTGGTATTATTTTTAGGTATTTCTTGAGAATTATTTTCTATGGACTGCTTTGCAGTAAAGTTTGCACCACCGTTTTTCTGTTCAACTTTCAAGGCCCGGCCGATATCCTATTTGGAAAAAGAATTAAGCTTGGCGCGGGACCTTGTGCGTCCCCTTTCCGTAATGTCCCAGCCACTTTCCTTGGACCGTGCACGTTTAAAACTGTCCAGTTATAGTGTTCTGACTGGCATCCCTTGGCCTGGATTCTCCCTTCTTTGGCGCTGTTTCTGTTGGTTGTCATCTCCCTGAACACCAGGATTTGAAAGTGCCACGTCACTGTTGGAAACGCAGAGAGAGAGAGAGAGAGAGAGAGAGAGAGAGAGGAGAGAGAGAGAGAGAGAGAGAGAGAGAGAGAGAGAGAGAGAGAGAGAGAGAGAGAGAGAGAGAATCCCGTTTTGCTATTTTCGAAGCAGGACTCTTTTTTCTTTCTTTCTCTTTCTTTTCTTTTCTTTCTCTTTCTTTTCTTTCTTTCTTTCCTTTCTTTTCTTTTCTTTCTCTTCTGTTTGTACATCAAGCACTTTTCTCAGAACAGAAAGTCACTGCGCTTTGGGCTCTCGTCTCCTGTCGTATCTTGCTGCGTCTTTTCTTGTTCTTATCATGTTTCCTGGTTCTATGAGAAACTGGGAACCATTGTTGTGTGATGACTGTTTCCTTGGGTATTGGTCTAGACAAAAAGCCACAGCAGGGAACAGAAGTTATTTTGTAGAGAACCTGGCTTTGCTGGTTGTGGTACTTTCTTTGAACCATCTCTCCTTCTGCCTCTAGTCCTTCTTTCCCTTTGTCTGTCTGTCTATGGTCTGTCTGTCTGTCTCTGTTCTGTCTCTGTCTCTGTATCTGTCTGTCTGTCTATCTGTCTGTCTGTCTGCCTCTCTCTCTCTCTCTCTCTCTGTCTCTCTCTCATCTCTCTCTCTCTCTCTCTCCTCTCTCTCCCTCTCTCTCTCTCTCTCTCTCTCTCTCTCACCCGATAAGTATGCTAGCCGTCCATCCCTGTTTTAGTTATAAAACTTTCTGGTAATACGAAATAGTACTGTTGTATAAAGTGGTGAGCTTTGTTGTAGTTATTATATAAATTCTGCAAGAAACGAACATATTTACCCAAACGGATGAAGTAAAATAACGCTGAAATTCATATGATGTTACTCTTCTTAGACTCCACTACTTATCATTCTATGTGAAATGTATGAGTCACCGTGTGTATGGACCAGGGGGCCTAACATTCAAAAATAGTCATTTGCTCTCTCACTATCGATCACTGTTTTTTTTGTCTCTCTAACCCTTGTTATTGTCTTTGTCTCTCTCTGCCTGTCTCTATGTCTCTCTCCGTCTCTTTTCTCTCTCTTTCTCTCTCTCTCTCTCTCTCTCTTCTTCTCTCCCCTCTCTCTCTCCCCCTTCCTCTCTCTCTCTCTCTCCCCTCTCTCTCTTCTTTCTCTCTTCTCTCTCCCCTCTCTCTCTCTCTCTCTCTCTCTTCCTCTCTCTCTCTCTCTCTTCTCTCTCCCCTCTTTTCCCCAGTGTACAACGAAAACGAAACAAAACAAAAACCTCACTTTTGTTTTTTTCCCATACAAATTTCGTAGGAAAAAATGCGAATGAAAGGACGGTCATTCACGAACTGTTGACGTGTTTATCACATTTTCTCTGTCAGTGCTGACATCACTTTTTCCTGTTAAAATACGAGGCATGCACACCCACCAGTGGAGAACATTTGCGTCTTGCCGAGGCATTCTTAAGCTTTTCTATTCTTTACATCTATTTCCTTTTTTCTCTCTCTCTCTTTTTCGCACTGTCGAAGCCCAGGTCAGTTTTCTCTGGAAGCATTCACCAGCGGGAAGTTCGCGAAATTTCCCTGAATGGGATGGCTTTGTGGACTGTAATACTGCTGCGAAAGGATATATTTCAATGGTTGAACTTCAGTTGCTATTACGCTTTCTTCTCTCTCTCTCTCTCTCTTCCTCTTTTCTCTCTCTCTCTCTCTCCTCCTCTTCTCTCTCTCTCTCTCTCTCTCTCTCTCTGTTTTGATGCCTACGTTGTTATCATTTTATACTAGTTTCGTGGAAAAGTAACGGCAAGTATGAAAAATGCCAACTCAGCCAATGCGTGCACCCTTTTAAAATTTAAAAAGAAATCATTGTCACTGCCATTGTTGTCCCTCTCTCTCTCTCTCTCTCTCTCTCTCTCCTCTCTCTCCCCTCTCCCCTCCTCTCTCTCTCTCTCCCTTTTTTTTTTTTTACATCTCCTACCTGTCTGGCCTCTCCCTTTCTTCTTCTGTGTTTCCATCTTTCTCTCTCATTTTGTTTTTCTGTATACTCTGACACCATTGCTATGTTTCTTACACACACCAACTGTTGCACAGAATAATTTATTTCGTGTGCCTTGCTCTTATCCTATATCTTACATTAAAGTAACAGAAAGAAAGAAAAATATTTCGTAACTTGCAGTTTGCAGAAGAAAAATCACCCCCAAAATGCACCACATTCTGTGATGTTTTTCAACGTTTGCACCTTCAGTACTAATGTGTTTGCATTGATATGCATCGCAAACGTTTCTCATAAACTAGAGTAGGGATTCAAAATTTTGCTTTTTCACAGAAGCCTTTTGATTTTTTTTGCTATGTTCAAGTTCGTTCTGTACATTTACTCCAAAAGCCAAAGGAAGTTTTCGTTTCCATCTGCGTACAGTATTCTGTCTTACTGTCCCTTTAAGCTGTGAACTGACTGCACTACAAGGTTCATTTCCCAGTCGTTTCTCGCTGTGTTTATTGAACGGCTTTTTAAAGTTTTCCGGCTGTCTGGAAAATGACCAAAAATATTGTTCTTCAACTTGTTTCCCTCAGCTCCTTGTCTGGATGTAGGCTAATCTTGGAAGCGAACATGATTTGTCGCTTCTGGCTTTCCCTGTAGATTAAAAGAAATGTTCCTTTTTTTTCTGTAATGATTTGGGCTTGTGAAACCCCTGTCTCCCCAAATGTCTTCCTCTTTCAGTCTTCGTTTTTTTGTTCTCCATTCCTTTCTTTGCCCCCGCCCACTTCTCTCTCTTTTCTGTTGGTCTGTTTGTCTCTCTGTCTGTCTGTCTGTCTGTCTGTCTGGCTGGCTGGGGCTGGCTGGCTGGCTTTCTCTCTCTCTCCCCCCAAACACACACCATTAGCGTTCATTGTTCAATCGAAGAAAAATTGTTTGCTTGCTATTACTAAAGGATTTTTTATTTTGTTTCAGTATTTAAATGATTGTTTATACATTTATGTACGCTTTTGTTTCGATCAATTAAAGAATTCGTGAAAAAATAACATTGATCGAAGACGTTATAATACATACACATACTTATATCTATGCAGGCTTTCAACGCCCTAGTCTTCATAAGTCTTTAGTGCCCCCACCCCACCCCACTCCCTCGTTTCCCACTCCCCTCCCTCCTTCCCCTCTCTCCACACACCAGCTTTTTTGATTTCTTCTCCATCGCCCCCCCCCCCCCCCCTCCACACCCCTGTCTTACCCCCATGAAAAAAACACTGGTTTCCATCTCTCTCATTCCCAGTGTTCACTAGCACATTTGCCTATCTGAGCGTTTTTTCCTCTCGCCCCATGGCAATGTTACCCCTTCTTGTCATTTCTCTCTTAGACAAGAGACCTACACAGAACCATACTCTCTGTCTCTGTCTGTCTCTGTCTCTCTTCGCTTCTCTCCTTTTCTCTGTTCTCTACTGTTGTGTCTGTTTGCTTGTTGTCTGTTACCTGTCCGTTCGTCTGTCTGTTTGCTGGCTGTGTCTGTTTGTCTGTTTTTTTTCGGGTTTCCCCTCTCTGTCCGTCTGTCTGTCTGTCTGTCTGTCTGTCTTCTATCTTATTTATGTTTCCCGTTCTTTCTTATAATTGTTCTTTTTTGCTGGTCATTTACTCATATATGGATCTACTTACGCTATTTTTTTTCAAAAAAAACAAAAAAACACAGGGATAAAAGCTCGGCTGCGTCTAAACAAAAGATATAATTAATCACAAGAAACACAATAAGCTGGATGGAGGCAAAGGCCCAATACGATATATCCTCTCTTTTAACAGCGATGTAACTCAAAACTCGCATATCCTCACTGGTGTGTGTAATAACACAAACAAAACCAGTGGCGTTGCCTCCCAAAATCTCTAACGTGATTCTGCATCGTTTGCTGCTTCGGTGGTTATTAGCTGTCAGTTCAGATGCAGGGGCATGTGCACTCATCGTGGCATTGAGAGGAAGCAGGCTGCGATTTGCCAGAGGCACTAAAAGACAGTTTTGTTGTCTTTAACATTTGTTGTTGTTTTTTTTTGTAATATCGTTGCAGGAACAAGGCTTGGTGAGTGTGTGTGTGTGTGTGTGTGTGTGTGGTGTGTGTGTGTGTGTGTGTGTGTGTGTGTGTTGTTGTTGTTCTTCAATTTAACGTCTTCCCACTTAACGTGATTGCAGACAGATTGTGTAATGGTTAGTGGTGTGTGTGTGTGTGTGTGTGTGTGTGTGTGTGTGTGTGTGTGTGTGTGTGTGTGTGTGTGTGTGTGTGTGTACGCGTGCGCGCGTACCTATGTATGTGTGTGTGTGTAGTAGTAGTACTTTAATTTTACGTCTTTCACAAACTATGTGATATTAGACAAGAAAGGAGAGATAGACAGGCAAATAGAGGGAGATAGATAGAGTTTGTTCATGTTGCATACAAGTGTGTGTGTGTGTGTGTGTGTGTGTGTGTGTGTGTGTGTGTGTGTGTGTGTGTGTGTGTGTGTGTGTGTGGTGTAGGGAGGGGGTGGAGATGGGAGTGAGTGGAGGGTGGTGTACATAAAATCAGAAAAAATCAGACACACAAACGAATAAACAAACAAACCTACACACACTAACAATATTAGATTAAAGCAATACCTGACTGGACTACAAATCAAGCAGAAAGTAACTTTCAAAGCAAAATCAATATCAGAAAAAATATCTGTCACAGACATGCCTGATTAAATATGGCAGAAATGCCTTGAGAGGCACACATTCGAACAAAACATGATCGCTTGTCAATTTTGTTTCCCCGGCATATGCATTTTGTTGCAGAGCTATATTTAGTTCTAAAAGCATCCAGTTTCAATCGATGGAATATTGAAACGAAGTTTCTGTATTGATGCATATCATAAATGTGCAGATTTTGGATGCTTTTGAAATGATCAATACTAAAAAGAGGATTATTTTGTGTCTGAACATGAATAACAGCGTTGTTCTGCCCATTTCTGAAATATTCCAAGTGTATGTTTTAAAATTTGTTGACTCTCTTTCAAAGTGAACGGTATGGAAATAGTTTGTACACTCGTTCCATTTTCAGCGCCTTTTTTCGCACATCTGTCAGCAAGTTCATTGCCCGAAATTCCACAGTGTGAAGGAACCCAGAGGAAAGTTATATCTGTTCCTTTACACATCAAGACGTGGATTAAATGTTGAATTTCCTTCAAAATAAAGTTTATCTGAATTTGAATTAAAAAACTTGATCGATTGTAACACTGACAGCGAATCTACACAAAACAATACTTGAAAAATTGACTGCGGTAAATCAATTAGAAATGTCAACGCCATAAGTATCGCTATCATTTCAGCTACGAATATGGAGCGATATTTTCCAATGAAATATGCTTTTTGTACTTTCAGCGATGGAATAACAAATGCTGATCCGGCCTCTTTGTTACTCGTCAACGATCCATCTGTGTACACCTTAAGATGGTTGGAATATCTGTCTTGCATTTGCATCTTCGTTAAATATGACAAGATGAAAGGCTGATTTGCTTTCTTTGTATCAGTGTAATCAAGATCAAACTTCGCCCTCTTTCTTTCCCACGTTGGAATGGGATCTATAAGGGACGTTTTTGACAAAGACTTAACATCTATATTACTTTTCTTAACAAATCAGCAGTGTATGAACTGATAGTGCACAGAGAGGCAATATTTTTTGCTCTTTTTGGATAATCACTCTCTGGGTTTATAGATATTTCCGTTTCATTTACACCTTCCATGGTTGAACATTTCATGAATATATTTTGCAAGTGATAGATTCCTATATTCATTTAAAGGTAAAACGTCTATTTCTCTGTATGTCCTCAAAGTGGAGGCATATACCGGAACTCCTAGGCATAATTTGAAGGCTTTGCTATCCACACTTTGTAGTTTTTGTAACAAATATTTAGGTGCGCTAAAGAAAGCCTCTTGGGCGTATGATAATTTAGAACGAATTAATGCCAAAGCCAAGAGCTTTAATGTTTTTCCATCTTGGCACCAGCTTTGCTTGCTCAAAATTTTCAGAAAATTTAAGTTTTTCTTGCCCTGTTTAAAAGGTAATCAATATGGATATTCCATGTGAGTTTCGATGTGAAATGGACACTAAGAATTTAATTAAGTGTACGTATGTAAGTGTTATCCCATCCAGCTTAAAAGATGGTAAATCAGAGGGATCATCCCCATTGTTGAATAAAACCATATGAGTTTTTTCATGGGAAAGCTTTAGACCATTTATAAACAAGTATTTGCTAAGGTTATCAAGCTCTGCCTGATAAAGTTTTCTGTGGTAATTTATTGCTCTTTTGGGTGTGCTTTTTCTCATACTAGTATTTATCCACATACACAGATCATCGGCATATTGTACAACTGTAGCATTTTTAGTTACATGTTTTGGAAGATCATACAGCAAAATATTAAATAGCATGGAGATATTACAGAACCTTGAGGGATACCCATATCCAATGGTTTTAAAACTGGAGTATGTGTTTTGTACTCTGACCTGTAAACTTCTTTGTGTTAGAAATTCTTTAATATAACTGTAAAAATTACTGAAATCCCAATCGCCTTCAATTTGTATAACAATCTAGCATGCCATACACTATCAAAAGCTTTTCTAATATCAAAGAATGTAGCCAGAACACTCTTCCGTCTGGCAAACTGATATTTGATTTGAGTTGTTAACAGCAGAAAAGAAGCAAACGAAACAAAAGAAATAAAAGAACACCTGTTAAGAACGTAACTAGTAATGACGTCAAAGCAGTACAACGTCAAAACAAAGAAAAGAAAGCGGAAGGAACACAGGACGTTCCTCTGGTCGTGCTTCTGCACGACTCAGTGTTGAAAGGAATAGATGGAGAGAGACTGGGTTTGTCTTATGGTTTTGAAACGATATCCAAGAAAACTTACAATGTCAAAGACCTGGAACCGACAATTAATGCAACTCTAACCACCCTGCAAAGACCAGTGGATGCCATTGTTGTTCACTGTGGAATTAATGACATCAAAAATAAAGATCCAGCCGTCTGCAGTGCAGATTTTGCCAAAACTGTAAAAGGTATTGCCACCCGAAACCCAGAAGCGGAAATCTCATTAGCAAAATCGCCCCGGTCAGGAATTCAGAGCTGGAAATGAAACGAGATCTGTTTTAAACGCTCTGACGACCTCTGAACTCTTCGGTATTTTCCAGAGTGTCTTTCATCAACCATGGCAATCTCCATCCCAACGCCAGGACGCTGAGAGACGACATCCATCCGACCCGAAGAGGAGCCAGTACGCTCGCCGGCAACCTGGGAAGACACATCCGACGGCTGCTCTGGAAGACACCGAGGAAGGACAGCAAGACGCATCGTGCTGCATCCACCCGGGTTTTTTCATCCTACCCAAGACATAGTGATCTACCTTTTTCGCACGACAGAGGCGCGTGGTGGAACTATTACGATGCCTTAGAAACTGGCGCTAGGTGAAGATCTGGCTGGGCAGAACATTATACAAGGACGTAGATTTGGTCTAATTTCAGCTCAGGCACAATCTTGTCTGACTGATTTCATTTTGAACTGTGGAAATCATCGTTATCTTGAAGATTTCTCTCTCTCTCTCTCTCTCTCTCTCTCTCTCTCTCTCTCTCTCTCTCTCTCTCTCTCTCTCTCTCTTCTTTGTCTCTGTCTCTGTCTCTCTCTTTCTCTCTCTCATGTTATAAGGCTTCGGGGCCTGATTTAATCAACAGACATTCAAACGTATTCATATTCATTTCATCCTTCCCATCTTTGTGTTCAATTTGGAACATTACTTCCTTTCTTAATTCTTTATACTAAGTTGAATTGTTGATATTTCATCAGTGACATGCCTGATAAATCAATGAGAATTTTACAATGGAATGCCAGATCGGTACTGACAAATGAAGCGTGGTTAATTCAACATCTAGCAGACCATAGCTATCATATATTGGTTTTGCAATCTCTAAATGTATGCAAATCCAAATTACCGAAGGTACCTCACTTTTACTACCCTCCAGTACATAACAGAGTTTCTGATTCAAAAGAAAAAATCAACACGGCTATTTATATCAGAGAAGGTACAGAATATGTTCACTGTCCATCACCTGCACCATCTGATCTACCACACTTAATATTCATGCGCGGCCAGTGTGAAACTTAACAGCATTGTTCTCAATGTTGTCTCTGTATATCTGCCGAAAGGGCCAACTGACCCAAAACACTGAGTGGCTACATGCAATACAAAACACTAATGAAAAATGGCTGATTGCCGGTGATTTCAATGCACACTCTCCTTTTTGGGAAAAGGGTTGTTCTACTGTAACCAGCAACCGTTTTGTTGAAAATGTTGTCGATTCTGATTTGTATTTGCTCAATAATGGAAGTGTAACCAGAATTCCAGATATTTCTACACATAAAGCAAGTGCTTTAGACTTATCTTTGATTTCTCCCCAGTTTAGCTTTTGATTGCACTTGGCAAACTTACGAGGACACTCTCGGAAGTGATCATTTGCCGATCATAATAACAGTCAATGAAATGTATAATATTCAGGAATTACCAGAGGACAAAATTCCCAAATACAATTATAAATTTGCCGACTGGGACAAGTATCAAACTCTCCTTACCAGCATAGATGTAGATAGTGTTTGTGGAATAGAAGAGAGTGTGGATAATATGTATTCAAATTTCAACAAACTGATACTTTTCGCTGCAGATGGTTCCATACCTAAATCTAATCATATACAAAAAACACGTCATGCTGGGAATGTCTGGTGGACAAAAGATTGTGAAGAAGCTGTAGCTTTAAAGAAGCTTAAATACAAGGAATATATTAAAAACAAAAGTGAGGAAAATCATCAAGAAATGAAGAAAGCAAAGGCACACTCTAGCAGAGTTATTGCAAAAGCAAAGCGGCTTATTGGTCATCATTTTGCGCAAGAGAAGTTTCCAGCATAAAGATCTTCAAAAGGTATGGAAAAAGTTTCAAGTTATGAAAAAAGGGATAAATATTCCAAGATATCCTATTAATTTGGAGACTAAGAAATTCCCGACTCCATATGAAAAAGCCGAAGCTTTTGCTAATATATTTTCTAAGACCATGCGCCTGGAAAGCCTTCAGCATGAATGCAGACAACATCGGGAAAAGCAAGAAAAAACAGAACTTTATGATGAACCAATTCCAAACAATGACCATTTCATAAATGCACCCATAACCACACAAGAATTAAAGGATGCCGTCTCTTTTAAATGCAATAAAACATCGTCAGTAGGGCTGGACGGTATTTCAAATCAAATGTTACAACACATGCCAGAAAACTTTTTTCTCTTTTTATTAAAAATATTTCAAAAGATTTGGATAGATGGTCTTATGCCAGTTATTTGGAAACAGTCAATAGTAATACCAATTATAAAGCAAGGAAAGCCTGTCACAAACATCGACAGTTATCGACCTGTCGCTCTGACTTCTCATGTTGCAAAACTTATGGAAAAAATTGTACTTAATAGACTTATCTATTTTTGTAACAAAAATCATATAATACCTACTAATCAAGCAGGCTTTATAAAGGGAAGATCTACCACTGATCATATCGTGTGTGTGTGTACGTGTGTGTGTGTACGTGTGTGTGTGTGTGTGTGTGAGTGTGTGTGTGTGTGTGTGTGTGTGTGTGTGTGTGTGTGTGGTGTGTGTGTGTGTGTGTGTGTGTGTGTGCGTGCGTGCGCGTGCGCACGCGTGCATGCGTGAGCGCGCGCGTGTGTGTGTGGTGTGTGCTTGCGCGCTTGTGTGTGTGTGTGTGTGTGTGTGTGTGTGGTGTGCGCGCGCTCGCGTGTTTTTTTTTTTTTTTTTTTTTTAAATAAATGAAGGGTTGTGAAAGTTAAAAGAAATTCCTACTGGACTGGTAATAAATGTGGGCATACGAATAAAGAAAGCATAATATTTAAATGTAAGGTAATGTCAGTGGTGTCGATCTTATGTGAATTCCAATACCAGCCTTGTGTTGTATTCTTGCTTTTGGACAATTGTAATAGGTGACTTACACTAAGAATTTCCCCCCAAAACGCACTTAAATCTTGCTGTATTTGGGTTTTGGGTT
>JAFLJL010015369.1:51087-66087 GCA_018398815.1 Conus ventricosus
AAAATGCCATGTCAGGCTGCCGAAAATAACTGCACGTGCGATGCCATTCACCTGTCTTGTCTAGGTCTGTCAGGAGAGACGCTTTGTGTCAAGTTCCTTTGTCATCTTTCTTTTTTTTTATGAATGTCTGTCTGTTTCCTTTAGGTTTTTGTCTGGATGCCCAAAGAATTCCTCGAAAGGAAGCGGCTTTGCTGCTTGTAGCATCTCTGTGAAGATAATCTTGTGTTGTTGTTAATTTAGAGGTCTGCCTTCTCACATACCTCGCTCTTCTCTCTTGTGTGTGTGTGCGAGTGTGTGTGTGTGTGGTTGTTGTTTGTGAGTGTGTGTGTTGTGTGTGTGTGTGTGCGTCGTGCTGCGTGCGTGCGTGCGTTGGTTGTGTTGTGTGTGTTGTGTGTGTGTGTGTATGTTGTGGTGTGTGTGTGAGCGTGCCGTGTGTGTGTGTGTGTGTGTGTGGTGTGTTGTGTGTGTGGTGTGTGGTGTGTGTGAACTCTTCTATCTCTCCTGTCTCTGTTCGTGTCTGTCTGTCTGTCTGTCTGGTCTTCTCTCTCTCTCTCTCATCCTCTCTCTCTCTCTCTCATCTCTCCTCTCTCTTCTCTCATCCACTCTCTCTCACTCTCTCTCTCTCAGCAGCTATAATCCGTAAAAAATTACACACGACAATAATCTGAATGAATGGCAGATAATTCCCCAGAATGCAAAAATCATTTTGTCGCTTTTTGTTTTCAGTGTGCTTTTTGTCCTGTTGAAATACAATCCACGCGCACGCACCAATAGGTTAAGAAAGAAAACAATGGGGTATCTGCCACAAGCATTTCTAAGGTATTCTGAGTCTTTACACTGTTCATTCTTTTTCTTTCTTTTAGCCTTTTGAAGCACCGGTTAACTTATATATGTATGTATATATATAAATATAAATAAATAATATATATATATAAATATTTAATTTATATATAAATATATGAAGAGTAGAGGTCCAATTAGTAGTGGGTGAAAGTAAATGCAGACTAACAATATATATATATATATATATTTATATATATCAATGATGTTAAAAAGGAAGGTTTAAAACTCAAGGTTAAAACTCGACAAATTATGTTTCTAGCGGCGTTGCGCTGTCATCCTGATGACAGCGCAACGCCGCAAGAAACAAAAATTTGTCGAGTTTTAACCTTGAGTTATTAACCTCCTACTTGTAACAACAATTGAACAAATGTTTGCACCCCAAGGGGTCGAGCACTTTTAAAATCATTTATGGCTCTTTGTTTATATTCATATATATATATATATATATATATATATATAATATATATATATATATATATATATATATAAATATATATATTACATATGTGTTGTGTGTGTGTGTGTGTGAGTGTGTGAGTTGTTGTGTTGTGAGTGTTGTGTGTTGTGCGTGCGTGCGTGCGTGGTGTGTGCTTTTCTAATCTTTTTTTCTCAACTTCCAGAATGGCAATGTCGGGGGTCGGAAAGCGACAAACTCACCGCATTAACGTTGTTCATTCGACTGCTGTCGAGAGAGTGGAGGGGGTCTCAAATTTCTTTTTTTCCAATCCTTTTAGTTGAGGTTTTTTGTCTGGATGCCGATAAATAACACGAATGAAGCGCGTTGGCTGCCTTAGCATATCTGTGAGGAGGGTTTGTTTTAGTGTTCTTAATCTCACTCCGTCTGTCTGTCTTGTCTTCTTTCTGTCTGTCTTTCTGTCTGTCTGCTTGTCTGTCTGTCTGTCCTGTCTGTCTCACTCTCTCTCTCTCTCTCTCTCTCTCTCTCTCTCTCATCTCTCATCTCTCTCTCATCTCCCCTCTCCTCCGTCTTCTCGTCACGCTCAGGGGCAAGCCGATGAAATAAATAAAAAAAGCATGTTGGCTAATCATTACCCATAAAAGACAAAAATTATCAATCAATCAAACAATTGGTATCAATCAATCAACATCAATCAGTCAGTCAATTTTTTCTAATCAGCTCTCTCTCTCTCTCTCTCTCTCTCACTCTCTCTCTCTCTACTCTCTCTCTCTCTCTCTCCTCTCCTCTCTCTCCTCTCTCTCTCTTGTCTCCTCTGTCTCCGTCTCCTCTCTCTCTCCTCTCTCCTCTCCTCCTCTCACTCTCTCCTCTCTACTCATCTCTCACACTCTCTCTCTCTATTCTGTGGAATAGGTTGCAACGTAAAGAAAGATAAATCTACTATAATGCCTTAGAGACTGTCCGTGAATTCTGTAACTCAAAAAGACATTTCCACTGATTTAAACGTACCCTTTAATGGCAGTGCATGAAGAATACAATGCACTCAACTCATTAAAAGCAAACATGTTCACGAGGATGGATGGTATTGAGTAAAATTCTTAAAATCTCAGCCCCAGTTATTTCTGAAACCCTCACGTACATCAACAACTTGTGCATCTCAAAAATAAAAATCCCAAGGCAATTTAAAGTTGCAAAAAAATATTCCCTTATATACTTCAGGAGACCAGTTCAGAGCCTTCTAATTACAGCCTATTTCTCTATTACCTGTCTTGTCTAAACCCTTAGAACATCAACCATTAAAAATTCTATTCTCCATCATTTCAATTTTACAATCTTTTCCATCCGAACCAATCAAGGTTTCAGAGCAAACTCTCATGCCAACTGCACTGACATCCTTAGTAAACAAATCGTTGACTAATATCACATGACAAAATCACTGTGCTCTCTTTGTGATTTCACTATAGCCTTTGAAGTACTTGACCATGCACTCCTTAAAAAAAATTAGATCTATCGTTTGTCTACTGATTCAATTAGAACTCATGTCATCTTTCCTACTGGGTAGAAAACAAATCATAACGTTTAGTGAAAAACATCTTCTGCCATTGCCTTTTGAAACGGTTTATTTTATTATATATTCCACAAGTTCTGTCCTAGTCCTTTATTATTTCAATTTACATAACGACTTACCTTTAGTTCTTACTGCAAATGCGAGTTATTTGCTGACGAACACAACCTAACACATCATACACCAATGTCGTTGAGGTCTCAACAGCTCTTCAGGAAAATATTACCACTTAGCCGACAGGTCTGAACTAAAACAACATGTGTCCACATCCCAAAAAACAGAAAATTCATGCGTATAACAACAACGAACAAAACGTCAAAATCCCCCCCCCTTCCTGATAATTTACTGATCTTTACTTAAATGACAAAAAGATTGAATAAAGAAACTAAAAGCCATAAAGTTCCTGGAGTTCATAGATAATAATTGTCATGGTCAGATCATATTACAAGGATATGAAACAATATTTCTAAAAGATCTATCAACCTCTAAAGTGAAAAAATTCTTGAATCTACACAGTCGAAAAATGTACTTCTGGTGCTTTACCTAGAATCTTACATAAATAAGTTTCAACTGATTTGGGATCCGCAAGCAATAATAATATGAAACCTCTAAGTAAGTCTACATAGACGAGCGTTGAAAATTGGTTCTTTTAAAGCCGTCGACGCTGTTACGTCTGAATTATAAGGGTATGAATAATTTTGCCATTAACAATGAAATTAGAGTATAACAAAGCTGACTTCATGGAACAAATTCTGTCCGAAGAGCACCACACTCCCTTACTAATAGTTTCCAACACTGAGTAACTAGACCAATCGTCTATGGATAGTACCACCCGCGACCCAGAATTGATCTTTTTTAACAACTAGTCTGATTTACTCAGGAGTTGTTTGTGGAATGCCATTATTAATAAAATCGACGTTATATCAGTCTCAACCTGTTCAAAGAAGTACACTTCGTTATTATAATAACCTGAACTAGAAACAAAAGTCCATGAGTCGGGTTTGTTATCCCATGTTGATCTTCTTCTTTCTCTTATTGTTTTTGATGTAGGGGGGGGGGTGGGTTGGGGGGGGGGGGGGGGTGGGGGGGGGGGGGGGGGGGGGGGGGGGGGGGGGGGGGGGGGGGGGGGGGGGGGGGGGGGGGGGGGGGGGGGGGGGGGGGGTTGCTGGATGGTATTTCTGGTGTTTTCAGCTCATTCTCCTTTATTGCATGAACTTGATTTTGATACAATACCCTTTTTTCATTGTATATTGTCATTTGTGATGTGCAAATTTGGTATGTCTCTCTCTCTCTCACTCTCTCTCAGTCTCTCTCTCACTCTCTCTCACTCACTCTCTCTCTTCTCCTCTCTCTCCTCTCTCCATCGCGCTTATGCTAAGGCTCTTCTCCCTCCCTTTCTCTCTCGCTCTCTCTCCTCTCTCTCTCTCTCTCTCTCTCTCTCCTCTCTCTCATATTTGTCATCCTATGTTGATCTCCTTCTTCTTCTCTGTCGTTCTAAAGTTGGGGGGGGGGGGTGGGGGGGGGGGGGGGGGGGGAGGGGGGGGCGTGTATGGAATTGTTGCTTGCTGCCGAGTTGGGCATGTCTGGTGTCTTCACTTTTTTTTTTTTTTGCCCCTTCATTCACATGACTTGAATGTTTTACCAAGCAGAGATGTAGTTTGTCATTTGGCAATTTTTTATATGCTTCTCCTCCTCCTCCTCCTCCTCCTCCTCCTCTTCTCCTAATCCTTCTTTTTAATCTTCCCCTTTACTTCTTCTTCTTCTTTCTTCTTTCTTCTTTCTTCTTCTTCTTCTCTTCTTCTATCTTCTTCTCTTCTTCTTCTTCTTCTTCCTTTTCCTCTGACTCTCCTTGGTCAGAGACTCCGTCCTCTTATTCTGTGTCTCCCAGTCCCCACCTCTCTCTCTCTTGAGTCGCTTTTCCATCCTCCCTCTCTCACAAACTCTCTTTCCTCTATTATATTGTTGCATTCACTTATTCTAAATGCCAAGTATTTCATGTTGTTTATGAATTTTATATGCAGTTTCGATCAATGATTCTACATTGAAATTATTGTTTGAGGGCTGGATGGAAAAAAGAGAGTCCCACTGACTGGTGCTTATTCTTTCCCTCATTAAATATACAACATTATCGTTCGTTCGTTCGTTTGTTCGTTCTCTCACACTCTCCAGCAGGTACAAAAAAAAGTTAAATATTTCTCTATATATAAAATGTCGCAGGACAGTAATGTGAATGAAAGGAGAATACTTCCTGAACAAAAATGTTTGTTCTTTTATCACAGTCATTTTCTGTTTTAGTGCTGCAAATTTTTCCCACTGTTGCTACACGAGGCCATACACCCCAACAATAGACTTGCAGAAGCTTCAGAGCTTTCAGATACAATTCTAACGGTAATTTTAGCCTTTGAATCTGTTATTTACCCCCTTTTTCTGCATTCTCGAAGACTGTTTTTTTTTCCTGTACTTTCCATGCTGTTTGTAGTTTTCTTCAACTTCAAAAATGCCAAGCCAGTGTGCGAAAGCATCACATCACTGCGCTAAACGATTCCAATCACTGTCTTGTCTCGCTCTGTGGTCTGGGAACGGTGCTTTTTGTGCATCTTTGTTCTTCTTGTTCCAGTCTGTTTTCCTTTGTGGTTTGTCTGGATGCCTACCACAGAGAGGAATCCACGCTGAATTTTTTTTTTTTCTCACCCGAATGACGTGCTTTGTTTTCTGTAGCGTTCTGTGAAGGGGATTATGTTGTTGTTGTTGTTGGTGGTGGTGGTGTGGTGGGGTTGGTGGTGTTAAACTTGAGTTGCTACAGCTCTCTCTCACACTCTCACTCACTCTCATCTCTCTCTCCTCTCTCAATCTCGCTCTCTCTCTCTTCTCTCTCTCTGTGTGTCCCACACTCTCTGTCTGTCCTCTCTTTGTCTCTATCCTCTGGCTCTTTCTGTCCCTGTCTGTCTGTCTTCTGTCTCTCTCTCTCTCTCACTCTCTCCTCTCTTCTCTCCACCTAACACTCTCACTCCTCTCTCTCTGTCCCCTTCCCTGGCACTTCTTCAAAGTGAAAATTCTCTCTCTCTTCTCTCCTCTCTCTCTCTCTCTTCTCTCCTCTCTCTTCGCTTCCTTCTCTCTCACATCTCTCTCTTCACTCTCTCTCTCTCTTCGCTTCTCTTCACTCTCTCTCAATCACTTCTCTCTCTCTCTACGCACCACTCACTCACTCTCTCCCTCTCTCTTCTCTCCTCTCTTCTCATTTCTCTCCCTCACTCTCTCTCTCTTCTCTCTCGATCTCTTCTCTCTCAATCTCTTCTCTCATCCTCATCCCCCCTTCTCTCTCTCTCCTCATCTCTCTCAGTCTCTCGCTCTCTCTCTCTCTCTCTTCTCTCTCTCTCCTCTCTCTCCCTTCTTTATGTATCTTCATGTCTCCATGTTTTTGTCATCAGTTCTTTCAACACTTACCAATTTCCCACTTATTAACATATGCTCAATGAAAGAGAAATGGACGACCTGTGACAAAACGTGTCACGAGCGAGAGCCAACGCAACAAAAACTGGAAGAAAGGCAGGAGTACACCAGTATAGTTTTGCTTCTTTTTCCCCTCCTGTTTGCAATAAACAGACTCACGACGTCTCGGCTGCGCATTGTGAACATTGTAACACGACCAGAAGGGAGTATCTTGTCGAAAAACCACTAACGCGATCTGCAGCGTTTTGTGATTTTGGTTGTTGATGTGTTGCCGGCGGATGAGGCAGGCACACACAACACACAACACACACACACACACACACAACACACACACACAACACACCAAACACACCACACAACACACACACACACAACACACACACACACACCACACACACACACACACACACACACACACAACAACTCACACACAACACACACACACACACACACACACACACACACACAACACAACACACACACACACACACACACACACACACACAACACACACACACACCACAACACACACACACACGACACACTATACGATTACTGGAAGCGCATCTGCATTTGCTAAAGCAATTCTCGTTGTTCTCTTCCAAGAACACTTGACTACATCGTAGCGGCAGAAAATCTGTTATTTTAACCATACCCCACCCTTCCCCCGTCCCCACCAATTCAGAATTCCGTTCATTCTGCTCAAGCGATGATCGCCTCGCCAATGATGTCTTTGCCAGTCCTTTGTGGCTGATTCTGACAATATGATTTTATTTTATTTTTGAAACAGCTTTTAGCACTTTGTCCTTGCGAAACTGACACCATTGCAGTGTCGTTTGTGTGTTACATTGGCGTCTTGGGTCTAGAATAACCAGGCCACAGCAAGGTACTCCGTGAAATGTCGTGAGTTGCGTTTTGAGAAAGAAAAAACACACCTGAGCCTTCGTTTGTCCTCCGCATTTTCTGTTCATGAAAAATGTTCCTACATTTCTATCTGACTTACTGTATAAGCGACAAATGTTGCTACTTTTCTATGCCGTTCTCTTGCTTCTGAAGTGTTTTTGTCTCATTAAATCCCTGGCACCCCCCCTCTCTCTCTCTCTCTCTCTCTCTCTCTCTCTCTCTCATCTCTCTCTCTCTCTCTCTCTTTTCTCCTCTTCTTCATCTCTCTTCTCCTCGCTCTCACTCTCCTCTCCTCTCTCCTCTCTCTCTCTCCTCTCTCACTACCCTCTCTCTCTCTCTCTCTCAAAAGGTCTAGATCAGATGAAAAATGTATTAATGTCTTTCAGAAAATGCGAAGACACCATCTGCCGGGACTATGTGAAACAAGGTTTTCAATGGATCCATGCTGTAAAAAATATTATGTCTCACATCATGCAAATCCCGACACTCTAAAGAATAGGTTTTCACTGTGAGCGGAACAGATATGGAATGCATCCACGGAGCATCTTCACCAATTAAAAGATGAGAATAGGAGTAAAAGGAGTGGCCTTATCACACAGCACAAAATTGTCTGTTTTCGGCCAATCCGGGAACACGGTAAAAAAAAAAAAAAAAAAAAAACCGCAGGTCGTGGAGATTGACTCGTGAGTTGACGTGAACGCAGTGGACCAGCCCTGAAATGTCCTTTGCGGTCGAAACTTGGCTGGAAACAATATTGCAATACCTTACTTTGTAGCCTCTCACTCTCTCTCTCTCTCGTCTCTCCTCTCTCTCGTCCTCTCTCTTCTCCATCTCTCTCCTCTCTCTCTCATAAAAAGTCTTAGATCAGATGAAAAAAAGTGGATTAATGTCTCAGAAATGCGAAGAAACACATCAGCCGGGACATCTGTGAAACAAGTTTTCATGGAGACTGCTGTAAAAAATATTTTATGTCTCACATCATGCAAATCCGACACTCTAAAAGAAAATGTTTCACTGTGAGCGGAACATGATAAGGAATGCACCACGAGCTTCTTCATCCATTAAAAGATGAGAATAAGAGAAAAGGATTGCCTGTATGCACAACAGCACAAAAAGTCTTGTTACGGCCACTCCGGGAACACGGTAAAAAAAAAAATTAAAAAAACACAACATCCTCTTTCTGATATCGAAGACTCGTGAGTTGACGTGAACGCAGTGACATCCTGATAATGGTCCATTGCGTCGACTATGCTGGAAACCACTATGCAATACTTCTTTTGCTCTCTCTCTCACTCTCTCTCTCTCTCTCTCTCTCTCACTCTCTCCTCATCATCTCCTCTCTCTCTCTCGTGCTTTGATTTATAAACTGTCTATTTGTCCTTATTTTTTTTCTTTATTAACTTCGTTTACTCACGTATTCATGTTTTCTTCAATTATGTGATGTACTTGTGCTGTTTCAAGAAAACATAGGATCATGTCTCATCTGTTGTATAAACAAAACGTGTCTCTAGTTACAAACACTTACAGTCCGGATACGAGGGCAAAAGTCCACCTTCTTTTCATTAGCAGCAATGTAACCGGAATACACATATTCAATGGCAATGTTTCTGACCAATGTAAAACAGCAGAAAGGAGAGAAATTTCCCAAACTCTCCAACGTGATTCCTTGCAATCGTTGGTGTTTTTAGTGCCGATAGTTGCCAGTGCTACATAGGCGTCACACTCAATGAAGGGTTAAAGAAACCGCATGAGCGTGCACACTCAATGAAAGGGGTCAAGAGAAGCCGCATTAGGCGTGCACACTCAATGAAGAATTAAAAAAGAGCAGTTCACAGTTTGCCTGAGGCACTCCCCGATTGCTTAGTGCCTTCAACAATGTTCTGACTACATCGTAGCAGCATAAAAAATGGATGTTTTTACCATGGTCTTGTATGTTTCAATGTTTCCCGTGTCATTCCGCTCAAAGCCAAGACTTGACTGCGTGTCTGTCATGCTGAGATGTAGAACAGCCACTTCGTCATTTATTTTCCTCTCTTTATTTCATTACACCTGGATTCATCTCCTCGAGTAAATGAATTTTGAATCTGCTTGTTTACAGAAAAATGATATAGTCTCAGAGTTGTATTAACAAAACGTGCATCAGTCCACAATCACATTACGGCCGGATAATAACAAAAGTTCGCTGTTATTGTTTTTTTCATGAAAGCAATTAACAAGAACAACACATTTACAATTGCAATGTTCTTACAGTGTAGTGAGCAGAAAGTTTGAGGGTATCTTCCAAAAAAAAGAACGTGATTCTGCAACGTTTTGTGTGACTAACTGCCGATTTGCTTCCAGACAAGCATGAGGCGAGCACACTCAATGAAGGGTTTAAAGAAAACAGCCATGAGGCTTGCACACTCAATGAAGGGTTAAAGAGAAGCAGCATGAGGCTCACACCTCAATGAAGGATAAAGAGAAGCAGCATGAGCGTGCACCACTCAATGAAGGGTTAAAGAGAAGCACACGAGGCTGCACACTCATGAAGGGTTACCGAGAAGCAGCATGAGGGGCGTGCCACACTCAATGAAGGTTTAAAGAGAAGCAGCAAGAGCGTGTAACACTCAATGAAGGGTTCCAGAGAATCAGCACGAGGCGTGCACAACTTCAATGAAGTGTTAAAGAGAAGCATCATGAGGCGAGCCACACTCATGAAGGTTAAAGAGAAAGCCCATGAGGCGTGCACACTCAAATGAAGGGTTATAGAGAAGCAGCATGAGGCGTGCCACTCAATGAAGGTTAAAGAGAACAGCATGAGGCTGCACACTCAAAGGATTAAAAGAAGCAGCAAGAGGCTTGCACAATCAATGAAGGGTTAAAGAGAAGCGCATGCGGCGGCACACTCTCATTGAACGGTTAAAGAGAAGCAGCCATGAGTGCGTGCACACTCAAAGAAGGGTTACAGAGAAGCGCATGAGGCGTGCACACTCAATGACGGGGTAAAGAGAAGCACATGAGCGTGCACACTCCAATGAATGGGTAAAGAGAAGCAGCATGCGGCGTGCACACACAATTAAGGTTAAGAAAAAGCATCATGAGGCTGTGCACACTCATGAAAGGTTAAAGAGACATTTCACAGTTGCATGAGGTGCTACCGTTTGCTTTCTGCCTCGACATTGTTCTCGCTACATCGTAGGAACAGCCCAAAAAGAGTGTATTTACCACGTCATATATGCTTTCAATGTCCCGAGTCATTCGCTCAAAGCAATGACTTGCTGCACTAAGGACCCATTGACCCATTCCTTTCTTGCTGTTTCTGACAACAATGATTGCTTTTAATCTTGTTACCATTATTCACAGAAACTGGAAACCATTGTTGTGCGCTGTGTTTACCTTGGCGTTCTCATCCTGAATGCCGGCCAGCAGCAGGGACCGCTGTGAGATGGGGAGCCTGCTTTTGAAAAGAAACTGACTTTTGTGTCTCCGGCATTTCTGCTCAGTGAAAAAAAATTTCTATACATACCATTCCTACTGATATTACTGTTTCAGCGACAAATGTCGCTTTCTATTGTATATCGTATCTCTTGTCTTTATGAATTGTTTTGTCTCTTCCTCTGCCATCCTCTCTCTCTCTGGTCTCTCTCAACTCTCACTCTCTTCATCACTCTCTATCATCTCTCTCTCTCCTCTGTCTCTTTCTCTCACTCTTGTCCTGTCTCTCTGTCTCTCTCTCTGTCTCCTCTCTCTTCTCTCTTTCTCTCTTCTCTCTGTCTTTCTCTTCTCTTCACTCTCTCTCCTCTTTCTCTGTCTCTCTGACTCTCTCTCTCTCACCATCTTATCTCATCTCTCTTCTGTCTTTCTCTGTCTCAGACCTCTCTCTCTCTCACTCATCCTCCTCCTCTCTCTCACATCTCTCTCTCTCTCTCTCACTTCACTTTGTCTGTGCCTCTCCCTCTCTCTTTCTCCTCTCAACCGCCACTCACTGTCAGTTCCTGCGTATTAGAACTGCCACTTCGTCTTTATGTTCTCTTTATTTTCTTTACACATTATTCATCTCTCGTGTATTGATTTTGATGTGCTTATTACAGAAAAATATGATATTGTCACAGCAGTTTGATATTAACAAAACTGCCATCATCCACAATCAGCAATAATGGCCGGATAATAGACAAAAGTCCGCTATTTTGTTTTCATGTACAGCAATGTTAAAAGAACACACATTTTCAATTGCAATTTCTGAACCGTTACTGAGGCAGAAAGTTAGGTATCTTCAAACATGTAACGTGATACTGCAACGTTTTGTGACTAACTGCCGATTGCTTCCCAAGCAAGCATGAGGCGTGCACACTCAATTAAGGATAAAGCGAAGCACATCTTGAGGCCTGCACACTCAATGAAGGGGTAAAGAGAAGCAGCATGAGGCGTGCAACACTCAATAGGGTTAAAGAGAACAGCATGAGGCGTGCACACTCAATGAAGGGTTACAGAGAAGCAGCAAAAGGCTTGCACACCACGAAGGGTTTAAAGAGAAGCAGCATAGGCGTGCCACAACTCAATGAAAGGTTTAAAGAGAACAGCATGAGGCTGCACACTTCAATGAAGGGGTAACAGAGACAGCATGAGGCGTGCACACTCAAATGAAGGTTAAAAGAAGCAGCATGAGGCGTCACACACATGAAGAATTACAGAGAATCAGCAAGAAGGCTTGCACACACAATGAAGGTTTAAAGAATCAGCATGAGGCGTGCACAACTCAAAGAAGGTTAAAGAGAAGCAGCAAAGAGGGCGTGCACACTCAATGAAGGGATTAAAGAGAAGCATCATGAGGCGTGCACACTCAAATGAAGGGTTACAGAGAACAGCATAGGCCGTGCAACACTCAATGAAGGGTTAAAAAAGCAGCAATGAAGGCTTGCACACTCAATGAAGGGTTACAGAGAAGCAGCATGAGGCGGCACACTCAATGAAGGGTTAAAGAGAACAGCATGAGCTGCACAACTCAATGAAGGGTAAAGAGAAGCAGCAAGAGGCGTGGCACACACAATGAAGAGGTATTAAAAGAGAACAATCATAGGCGTGCACACTCAACGAAGGGTTAAAGAGAAAGCAGCATGAGGAGGCGTGCACACTCAATGAAGGGTTACAGAGAAGCAGCATGAGGGTGCAACACTCAATGAAGGTGTAAAGAGAAGCAGCATGAGGCGTGCACACTCAATGAAGGGATAAAGAGAAGCAGCAATGCGGCGTCACACTCAAAATAAGGGTTTAAAGAGAAGCAGCATGAGGCGTGCCACGACTCATGAAGGTTAAAAGAAGCAGTTCCACATTTGCATGAGTGCTACCGTTGCTTACTGCTCGACATTGTATCTCGCTACATCGAGCAAGCAGCAAATGAGTGTTTTTTACCATGTCTTATATGCTTTCCCGAGATCACTGTTCCTTC
This sequence comes from Conus ventricosus, assembly GCA_018398815.1. Classification (NCBI taxonomy): domain Eukaryota; kingdom Metazoa; phylum Mollusca; class Gastropoda; order Neogastropoda; family Conidae; genus Conus; species Conus ventricosus. The sequence continues at coordinate 63,688 of JAFLJL010015369.1, forward strand.
TTCCCGCTCAAAGCCAATGAACTGACTGCACTAGGACGCCATTGACCCAATCCTTTCTGGCTGTTTCGCCAACAATGATAGCTTTTATCTGTTTACCCATTCTCACAGAAACTGGAAACCCGATTGTTGTGCCTGTGTGTTACCATGGCGTTCTCATCCTATGCAGGCCAGAGCAGGGACCGGCTGTGAGATGGGGGACTGCAGTTGAAAAGAAACAGACTCTTTGTGTCCTCCGGCATTCTTGATCATGAAAAAAAAATGTTTCATACATTCTACTGATACTACTGTTTAGCAACAAATGTCGCTTTTCTTTTGTATATCGTTCCTTGTCTTTGATGTTGTTTTGTCTCTTCCTCCTGCCATCCTCACTCTCTCTCTCTCTCTCACTCTCTCTCTCTCACTCACTCTCTCTCTCTCTCTCTCTTTCTCTCCATCTCTCTCTCTCTCTCTCTCTACTCCCTTGTCTCCTGTCTGTCTCTCTCTCTCTCCTCACAACCATCTCTCTTCCATGTCTCTCTCTCTCTCTCTCTCGATCTCTCCTCTCTTCTCTCCCTCTCTCATCTCTCACTCTCTCACTTTGTCTGTGCCCCTCAACCCTCTCTCATTTCTCTCGCCGCCTCTCACTGTCTTCATGCTGTGATGTAGAAACGCCACTTCGTCTTTTATGTTCTCTCTTAATTTTCCTTTCCACATGTATTCACTCCTCGTGTATGATTTGATTTGCATGTTTACAGAAAAATATGATATTTTGTCTCAGCATTGTATTAATAAAACTTGCCATCAGACACAATCAGCATTATGGCCGATAATAGACAAAAGTCGCTATTTTTTTTTCATGAAGCAGCAATGAAACAAAACACCAATTTCCATTGCAATGTTCTGAACCGAGTACTGAGCAATACGATGAGGAAACTTCCAAAACATGTAACGTATTTATGCAACGTATTGAGACTAAAACTGCCGAGTTGCTTACATGCAAGCATGAGGCGTGCACCACTCACTGAAGGGTTACAGAGAGAGCAGCATGAGGCGTGCTCACTCAATTAAGGGTTAAAGAGAAGCAGCAAATGAGGCTGCACACTCAATGAAGGGTTTTAAAGAGAAGCAGCATGAGGCGTGCACACTCAATGAAGGGTTAAAGAGAAGCAGCATGAGGAGTGCACCACAATGAAGAATTAAAAAAGGAGCAGTACACAGTTTCCCAGAGGCACTCCGATTGCTTCCTGTCTTCACATTGTTCTGACTGCATCGTGCAGCAGCAAAATAGATGTTTATTTTACCATTCTTTTATTATTTTAACATTCCGGTCATTCCACCCAGCGCAATGAATTAGGACCCATTGACCCAATCCGTTTTTGTCAGTTTTACTGAAAACAATGTTTATTGCATTTTATCTGTTTACTCCATTCCTTCTCAAGAAACTGGACGCCATTGCTGTGCGCTGTGTGTTGCGTTGGCGTTCTCATCCTGAATGCAAGGCCAGGCATGGAAGCGGTAAAATGGGGGAGCGCATTTTGAACCAAAAACAACTGACTTTTGCGTCTCTGTATTCTGTGAACGTAATATGTTCCTTACTTTGTCTGTTCCGATCATGTGTCTTTTGAGTTCTTGGATCTTTCCCCAGTCCCTCTCCCACTCAACCCCATCCCCCACGTCACAACACCTCTTCTCATCTCTCTCACTCCCTCCTCCCCCCTCTCTTTCTATCTCTCTCTCTCCCCTCTCTCTCTCTCTCGCTCTCCAACATCTCTCTCTTTCCTCTCTCGTCTTCTCATATCTTTTCTCACTCTCTCTCTCTCTTCTTCTCTCACTCTCTCTCTCTCGCTCTCTCTCTCTCACTCACTCTCTCTCTCCCTCTCTCACATCTCTCTCTCTCTCTCTCTGCTGCGCAACCCCTTTGCTCCCCTTTCCACCTTTTCTCCCCTTGTAATAGCAATCCTTTTCTATCCTCCCCAACTCTTTCTATTCTACCTCTACCTCTCTTTATCATTTTTAATTTTTCAGTATAGCACAGAATCTGTTATTGTGTTACCACTCACCTCGAGACAATTCTTGTACATTGTACTCTGAAATACTCTCTAGAACGAAAAAAAAAGCAAGTAAAACAAAAAAACCAGCTTTGTTTGTAGTCCCACCAAAGTTTCAGTATCAAGAGCAATGTCAAAGGAATAACGACCGTCTTGGGCCGATTTTTACCCGACAAAAGAAACAGAGATCTCATCTGCTCGCAAAGCATACAGTAGAAATGCCAAAAGTCGGTACTGTCACGATTTGTGGGTGCTCGAGTGCTGATGTATGCTTGTGGAAGTATGATGTCTGCTCATTTCATCTATCAATGAGGAAGATCAGTTAGCAGTTTGTGCCAGAGATATACTGAACTATCTACCATTTTTAAAATTT